>CAIGQQ010029922.1:1345872-1381340 GCA_903798035.1 Danio albolineatus | reverse complement strand
TGTTTGTAATTGGGTCACATTTAACTGGCAGCGTAAACAGGGCCTATGACAGTCAGATGAATCAACACTGGCAGAGAATCCGGAGTGCTCGATCCACTGACCTATATAAAAAAAGTTGTTTAAAATATATTAAATATACCCTGTCATATTTATCACTTTGCCACTTAATTATACATCCAATTTTTACATTAAACCACTGGTTTAGATTTTTAAGGCTTGCTATTGGTGGATCTCATGTGATTGACAGGAAGTCATATTGATGAAAGATTACAGTATATTGACAAGCATTTTTAATGTAATGATATGATGTAATTTACATTAGGCACTGCAATACATATTCCGCAGTAACTGATTCTAATGGTTAGTAAGATGATTCATTCAAAACGGCTAATTCATTTAGAAACCAACCAAACAAGTGAATGAATCATTGAACCTTTTCGTTCAGAAACAGGAACGAGAGAATACAGTGTGGCTCTGAGATTCACAAACGCACAAAACTATTGTGTTGCAAATGTATTGAATTTCTTGTTTGTTGAACTGTTGTATAAAAACAACAAATCGCATTTGCAGTCTCGCACACATGCTGATATAACTCGACTGTGTGATGTTAAGTATTACATATAATTATTTTAATAATAATTCCTTACATTTATATAGCGCTTTTATGGACACTCAAAGCGCTTTACACATTAGGGGGGTCTCCTCATCCACCACCAGTTTGCAGCATCCACTTGGATGACGTGACGGCAGCCATATTGTGCCAGACCACACACCAGCTGATTGGTGAAGAGGAGAAAGAGTAATGAAGCCAATTATGATATGGGGATGATTAGTAGGCCATGATGGACAGGGGTCAGTCGGCAAATTTGGCCAGGATGCCGGGGTTAAACCCCTACTCTTTTTTTTGAAGGACATCCTTGGATTTTTAACGTCCACAGAGAGTCACGACCTCGGTTGTATTTGCTCACTATACTGGGGCATTAGGACTCACACAGACCGCAGGTTGAGTGCCCCCTTTTGGTCTCACTAATATCGCTTCAGGCAGCAACCTAGCTTTCCCATGTGGTCTCCGATCCAGATACTGACCAGGTACAGCCCTGCTTAGCTTCAGCGGGTGATCATGTGAGTTGCAGAGAGCTAGCTGCCGTCTAAATAAAATTACATAAAAATATTTTTTAAATTGTATTTTTCTTTCAGAATTTACATTATAGAGTTATTCTAAATGCATACTAATATGCTTCATCTAAGGTTGCAGAGGGGTGGAGAATTCTATTGGAAATTAGTCGCAGGAATTTTGGAAATATTCCAAAGTTGGAAACTTTACACATTAATGGAAATTTATTTAAATTACTTTGAAATTGATATAAACCATTTATACAAACCTAACTATAAGCATTTTGTTCATTAACTGTCCCCTAAGGCCCAATACCAATTTTCCCCCATAGCCCTTCCCCTTACCCCTACCCCTCGTTTTGCGCATTCCCATGAACGGGTAGGGCTGTTCAAATTCTCTTTAGCTTGAAGGCGTAGGGCTGAGGGGAAGGGGTAGATATCCCTTCGATCTGAGATTTTTCAGGACCACACTCGAAACCAAGGGGTAAGATAATTTCCCAGAATACATCAGCTACAACAGCAGCATGGCTGCACCCGGAAGTAAAGAGATGCACAAATTAGTATTTTTTTGGTCATCATTACGAATTTTTACAACAAGCAAGCATACGTTTGAATACATTCATAATGGCGATCACGTTTTACGGTCATGTTTAAAAAACAAAAAAAAACAGGCAAAAATAAAAACCGCTAAATTTGGCTATCTATAATCATTAATAATAACTCCTGTATAGCAGTCCAACAACATTCTGTTCCTCGATGACACTCGATTAGCCTGTCAGAAAAGTCTAGTGGCTGGGAATGAGCTTTGTACAGTGTCTGGTATAACGTTAATGTTGTTTTTGTGTGTTTATGTAGATGAATATGGCCACTGTGTAAATGCACAGTATAGTTACGATCTTATTGCCACATTATATCGTTATGAAAACATGATATCGTTGCCTTCAGTGATTTCCTGAAGATAAATACCAAAAGATAACACAACTGGAGTAACTACAGCAGTTGCGATCATCTGATCTCATATGAAGCAAGAGATCACGATGACACATGATCATGTGTGCAGGTGCTGTAGTGCTGTCCCATTTCTTAGGAGTAAATTTTGAAGCCCTTCCCCTTCACACTTGGTTGTGAGACCAAGGGGGAAGGGGAATGGGTAGGGGAACAAAAATAGAATTGTGATTGGGCCTAAATATGCAAATGATTTATTGAACACAGACTTTTCTCTCTCTTCAGGTTACGTGTGCGAGCGGAATGATTTACTGGTGAATGGATGCTGTAATGTTAATGCTCCCAGCTCGAGCCAGTATGTGTGTAAAAGCTGTCTGGCCAATGGCTGCTGTAGTGTCTATGAGTACTGCGTTTCCTGCTGCCTCCAACCAGACAAGGTACTTCAGACAACATATCTTTTTAGAGACATTTTGAGGTTATCCAAAAGTAATTTAATATGTTGGGTGAAGTGTACATTCATTTTGTCATTTTTTTTCTGCACACTTAGAATAGTCATTTCTTTTGTCTGCCAAAATAATGCAATTCAGTTGAGTTAATTATTTGAGGTCTGTGACAGTTCCTATGATAGTGGAACTATTTACTATTTTTCCATCTCTTCAAAGAGCATACGTCACTAATTAGGTCACTTGCAGTGTCATATAGTAGTATCTTTTGTAAACGGCACTTCAAAAATGTGGAGACTCACTGTGGTTTGTATCTTCCGCTTTGTGAGTTTAACTGCAGAAATGTGTTGCAATTTCTGGAGTTGCAAAAATGAAAAACTCCGATGCTAAACTTTTAATAATCTTTTTATAGAAAGAACTTGATGACCCTTTGACTCTTCTATATATACAGTCAAGCCCAAAGTTATTACCCAGGCGAATTCGGACTTTGTAAAATGTAAATAAAATGTTGACATAGCAAATGTTGACAAGCGTAGATAAAAGCTAATATATATATATATATATTTATATTGTGTCACAGTCACTGGCCACTTTATTAGGTACAGCTTATTAATACCGGGTTGGACCCCTTTTGCCTTCAGAACTGCCTTATTTCTTCATGGCATAGATTCAACAAGGTAGTGGCAATATTCCTCAGAGATATTGGTTCTTATTGACATGATAGCATCACGCAGTAGCTGCAGATTTGTCGGCTGCACATCCATGAATCTCCTGTTCCCCCATATCCCAAAGGTGCTCTATTGAATTGAGATCTGGTGACTGTTGAGGCCATTTGAGAACAGTGAACTCGTTGTCATGTTCAAGAAACCAGTCTGAGATGATTCACGCTTTATGACTTGGCATGTTATTCTGCTGGAAGTAGCCATCAGAAGATGGGTACACTGTGGTCATAAAGGGATAGAAATGGTCAGCAACAATACTCTCGTAGGCTGTGGCGTTGACACGATGCTGAATGGGTACTATTGGGCCCAAAGTGTGCCAAGAAACTATCCCACACCACCACTAGCAGCCTGAACTGTTTATACAAGCGGGATGGATCCATGCTTTCATGGTGTTGACGCCACATTCTGACCCTCCCATCTGAATGTCGCAGCAGAAATCGAGACTTAGCAGACCAGGCCACGTTTTTTCTATCTTCTAGTGTGCAATTTTGGTGAGCCTGTTAAAAAGTCACTTAAATAACCTTTCTTCCCCAGTCTGATGCTCAGTTTGAACTGCAACAGATCATCTTTCCCATGTGTACATGCCTAAATTAACTGAGTTGCTGCCATGTGATTGACTGATTAGAAATTTGCGTTAACAAGCAGTTGGAAAGGTGTACCTAATAAAGTGGCTGGTGAAAGAGTGTGTGTGTGTATGGGACATGTGTTTTTTTTTGTTTGTTTTTTTGCAGAAGTTAGATTTTAGAAGATAGAAATGAATGCTGTTTTATTTTGCAAAAAAAAAAAACAATAGTGAGTTGTTGATCACCAGATATGTGTCACTTAACCGGAATGCAAAATCAGGCCACTGTTGTTGGAAACTCCCCTCTGAACTCTCCTGCTCTCTTCCCATCAGCAACCTCTTTTGGAGCGTTTTCTAAACCGAGCTGCAGAAGGCTTTCAAAACCTCTTCACTGCAGTGGAAGATCACTTTGAGTTGTGTCTAGCCAAGTGTCGTACTTCCTCACAGGTGAGTGTCACACACTTTAAAGCAGAGTTTAAAGTTGATGTATCTGCAAAATTGCACACAGCCAAAATGAGCATACAAGACTCAATTTCGCCTGCTGGTTTTCATTCATGACATGTCATTTACTGTAATGTCACGCACGTTGCGAGGCAACTCTGGCCGAACATGCTTAAAAATAAAAAAGCTGTGTAATTCTAATTCAACAAAAGAGTCACCTTCTAGACTCTCCAAAAAGTCATTGCACATTTTCCAGATGTACAAAAACATATAATTTGTTTTCTTAGGCCATCCCCTGTATCCACTGAGATACACCAGGACTCTTTTCGCCAAAACATGCAATTACATGTTTAGCTTCCAGCAAACATAAAATTAACGACAATATTTCATGCTTGGTCACATTAAAGTTCACTGAACAAATATTCGATATATATAAATTCGGATAAAAAGAAATTAATTCAACAATTTGACTTACAATATTCAGTATTCTTTGCTTGATGTGAAGTTCAAACTACTTTAGGGAAATTTGATACATCAAAGGCAACAATGCATATATGTCATGCACATGTTGCTCCTGAATGAATCTATTTGTGATGAAACAGGGTCAGTTAATGATTCAATGATCCATTTATGACAACTTGCTTAATTTCTAAACAAGTCATCCATTTTGAACAAATCATTGAAATGAATCACTCATTAAGATAAAGGCTTTCCGCCACCTACTAGCAAAATACTTCCCTTTACGAGGGTTTGACAATAGGCCAGGATTAAACCCAGTTTAAAAAGCTGTCCTGAAAGTAGGGTTATTAACCCTTTTTTAAAAGACGGTAATGATACATTTAATGGTTATTATCAGCATCTTAATCCTTGAGAGTTTTTAATACCTTGATTTTCCTTTAAATCTGTGTGCATTCATAAAGCTATACTTTGTATTAGATCTATAAATCTACAAATCATTTTAAATCGATTTTATCAATTGACTCGAGTGTGAAGTTTACATCGATTTGTTTGAATGAAAATTGGATTTCACCCTAACACCTGGCACTCCCCTCCGGGTTCCTGTAAAACAATTGTGTTGTGAAAAAAAAAAAAATCTAATTGTGTATGGAAAGCATCATCAATGCACCGTAATATCGAATTGAACCGAATCGATGGCATGATAATCGTAACCAAACCGTGAGAGCAGTGTTCACACCTCTATCAAAAACTGCCTTTCTTTTGATGCTAAAAAGAAGCTGGTTGATGCAACATTTATGTCGATATTGGACTACGGTGATGTTATCCATATGTATGCTTCATCTCAGAGTCTGCATGCATTGGATACTGTTTACCATGGAGCACTGAGATTTAAAACAAAATTTAAAATCCCTTACTCATCGTTGTGTGTTGTATACTAGGGTAGGTTGGTCTGCTTTGTCCATTCGTAGGCTCAAGCATTGGTATATCTTTGTTTTCAAATCTATATTGGGTTTACTCCCATCATATCTACAGAATTACATTTGTAACAAACCTGTCCTTAGCTATGGCCTTTGGTCACAGGTTATTTATTTACTGTCAGTTCCTAAGTAGTGCGGACTGAGATGGAAAAAAAGACTCTTGCATACGCAGCACCTTTTGCATGGAACAATCTACAAACAAATTTGCAGTTTAAAGAATTCATTAAATGCTTTTAAAAAGAGTACAATGATTAAGAAATTGAAACACAGGCTTGTAGATGTTTTGAAGTTTGTTTGTCAATGTGTGATTCATGTTAACTGTCAATTGTTTTTTTGTTTGTTGTCTGTTAGACCCATGTGGCATGTATACTGCCTAATCTTGGCCAGAACGCTCTTGTAAAAGAGATTTTTAATCTCAATGTGTCTTTCCTGGTAAAATAAAGGTAATAATAATAATAATAATAATAATAATAATAAAGTAATAATAATAATTTAAAAAATAATAATAACTGGGAAAATATCCAATGTTGTTGAGTGTTGGGATCAGGGGCGCCGCCAGCAATTTTGGGCCCCATGAAAAAATATGAGGATGGGCCCCCTATTACCAACCTAGCTATCCAAACTCTTTGTCTGCAATGTAGTTATAATGACGTATGCAGTTTATTATTGATTTTGTCCACTACTTATCAGTATTTAGTAAGAGATCGGCCATGACTGTAGCTAGCAGATGATTTATTGTTCAAATGTAAATGTAGTACAAAAAAAGGAACAGTAATCAAACATTCACTGATAATTGTACATTTCTAAACACACATAACACCAATGTGTCACTATTTAAATAACTGTACTGCAATACTGTCTCATACAATGTGCAATACACTTTGATTGAGGATTTTGCAAGCAAGAAGGCCAGGCGTTTGGCACTTTTTTTTTTTTGTCAGGTTAATCAACAGACCGTTTCAAGTTTATTTATGTTGTGTTTATTTGGTTTGCAGTGTGCTGGATTTTGCACTCTGTTAATAAAAATTTGTTTACATTTTTTTATTATTATAATTTGCTGGCAAGAAGGCCAGGGTTTTGCCATTTAAGTAATGGTCAGTTTAAACAAAAGAACATGTCTTATTTATGGGTCTCATTGGAGTATAATTTTGTGTCTTATTGATTTAGTGTATAGTGTGTCATTTGGGATGCAGATAATGAAATAAATGACCAAAATACCAAATAATAGCCTACCTGGCATGAGTGTAAACGTATTCACCATCGGGAGACGCTATAATCACTCTCACAGGAGAATACTGCTCTCACAATCCAAAATAAATAAAGTTATCCAACATGTGTGCCTGATAGCTCCGCCCCTTCTGTTGCGTGCTCAAAGCTACGGTCGTTGAGTGTGTGAAGTGTCCATCATTACACACTTCTGTGTACCGGCTGAATGAGTGCATCATCCGGGTAAATAAAGTGCATTATTGTTAGAGTTTTCACACTTCACATTTTTCAGTGTGAACGTACTATTTACACTATTTATACTAAAAAAATGTCGTAGAATAGTGCATAAGTATGCGATTTGGGACGCAGCTGATGTTAAACTCGAGGACATCGCTGCTTTGACAGTTTACCTGACGATCGCACTCAACTCTCTTCCCGCTACTGACGGACTGAACCATACAGCGAAAGTAGGGAGGTGCAATTTGACAGCAACAGTTGTGACAGACACGAGGGGCAGATATAAGCCATATTTTTATATTTATTTCTAATAAATTGTTTTACTTGAAATTTAGAGATACATTATAATTTATATTACATTATAGTACTGTTATTAATTATAAAGCCGATCTCTGTGGGCCCCTAGAGTGCATGGGCCCTTAGAATCGTCCAAACTTTCCCCCCCTTAGCAGCGCCCCTGGTTGGGATAATGATATTTCTTATGATATAACGAACTATCACAAATGGGTTCTTTATCAGCAATAAAAGAATATATATTAATGTCTAATAATGTTGTTTTTTCTGAGCTAATTAAATCTTAAAAACAAAAAGAGGAGACGATTTTAATGACAATGTCACGCTGCATGATTTTCATAATCCTTGTATCATCGTTGTTTTCCCACTGTATGACTATCGCGGGTGGCGTTCAGTTGCTGCAGTGTTCATACCGCATGACGGATCTGTGACAAGAGGATACAGACTGCATGACTATAAAACAAATTGCTTACAACTCTGTCTGGCTCACAAACGCACACGAGAAGTGATAGGATGACTCAAGAACACATGCGAGACTGAAAATGGTGCAATAAATATTTGAAATAATCTGTCATTCAAATGGTCCATGCATTGAATGCTTATTTATAGCAAAAGGGCAAAAAAGAAGAAGTTTATGGAGGAAGAAATGTTTGGGGAGCTGCAGGGAACAAGAATTGTCCGTTCATTAAATGCGGAGGAGTAATTTTGCGATGTACTGCTGCTTGTGGCTGATCAAGCAAATGTTTTTTTTAGTTTATTTGTTTCTGTTTAATGTTATTGTAAAGCTTTTTTTTATGTGATATTAGGGTCTATAACTCCACCCCAAGCACTCCTTGACCTGTATCCTTCTCTCATTGGCTGTTGGTCATTGCTGATGTGTTTTTCAGTCAGAACTCATTAAGATATTTAACACTCCAAATATTTCACGGACGCTGGCAACACGTCTGCAATTCTCTGATCACGTTTTTGGAAATTCACACTAGGCATGGGCCGGTAAAAGATTCTGACGGCATGATAACCTTGGATAAAAATATCATAGTTTCACAGTATGACAGTATTGTGTTTACTGCTCTAAAATATGCTCTTTTTAAATGTCTGGGTGAAAAACAAAACCTTTTTCCCCTTTGAACACAATATATTTTATTTTGAGAAATATTTAAAATATTTTGGAGCAGTAAACATGTCAGGCTAAATAATTCAAGTGAATCCTTGACTTCTGCGGTCTTCATTTGTTTCAAAAACACAGATGTCTTTACAATTTACCTAAAAAACAAACAAGAAAATGTAAATAAAAAATATCACCCATACCTTATAGCAGTAAATTTAACAGTATAACAGTATAGCAGTAAATTTTGGCGGTATGAAAACCTTGACTTTTCCATACCGCGGTATACCTTGAAAACCTAATTCCTAATACCTAATTCACACTATGTGATTATTAGTTGCATGAACAAGCACCTGCCTCTGATTTCTGACTTTTAACAGCGATTTCACAAAACCTGTCAGAGAGCGAAAATCAGAACTAAAATCGTGCAGCATGAACTTGACATAAAACATTACGCATTATTGAAAACCTTATTGGCTGTTTTTCATTTTTCATTATATTACCTCTTGTCTCTTGGCATTAGTATTCATTTTCACCTAACAACACATTCGATTAATTTAATTTATTGCACTTCTCTGCAATATGGAAATTCCATATACACTACGGCTGCAGGATTTTGGAAAAATCTGGCATTGTGATATTTACATTTTTGAGATAAATATTGCGATATGAATACAATTTCACCAAATGGTTTGAATTCTCTGTTTGACTTTTTTTAGGAGCATTATTTAGGTATTTTTAAGTATTTAGTAGGGATGCTCCAATCAATAGGCCAGAGATCAGTATCAGCCAATAAACACATTATACGATTCAATCTGAACTCTGATCTGGCCGATCTCATGAACCGATCATAAGTGTTTGTTTACAAGTGGAGGAAGATGCACATGCACGCTCCAGGTTATAGATCGTCAGCGCTACAACACGTGAGCAATGTTTCCAAATTGCAATGTTGGTAATTTTTTTTCCATGTATTATTTTTTGTAAAGCCGTTTCTGACCATTACATGTATGCAACTTTCTTAATTTATTCTCTTAGGTAAGGTGAGATCTCATACATAGAGGCAAAATATGCAATGGCAAAGTTATATAAAAGCTTGAAGCATCAGAATCGGTACTTGGTATCGGCTGATGACCATGACGAGAAATCGGTACTCAGTATCGGGTGCAAAAAACCTGATCGGGGCATCCCTAGTATTTAGGTACAGAACTGAGTAATCACGATGCAAATTACTTAAGGTTGCCTTTTTTCTAGTACAAATATTTTTTAAAAATAAATATTTTTTTTTCAAGTTCAGTAATAAGTCAAAATCAAGTGAGATTTTCCTTAAAACAAGCTAAATAATTAGCCAGTGGGGTAAGCAAAATAATCTTGTTTTAGGTTTTAAAATTTTAAAAGGTTTGCATATTGCATATTTTGTCAATGTAAATTAACACTATATCATCTTCAACAAAATAATAAATAATTAAATGCAATTAATCTTTGTTACGCCTCCAAAAGTGAGTTTCTTGCGCCCAAATGTTTTAAACTCTCTTAAAATGCTCCGTCACAGGCCTTAAAAACACATGCAAATGATAAACCTTCACTTTAATATGGTTAATCTTAGCAGTGACTCTAAAAATCCTGTGTTTTGTGGCTACTATAATCCAGACTCAACATTGTAAATGCTGTGATGTGATTATTGCAGATGCGCACATTGCGATATCGATGCTGAAATGATATAATGTGCAGCCCTAATATACACCATAAAAAAATTGCTGAGTTCCACACAATTTCTTCATGTTGTCCCTACACAAATAGATTAAGTTAACTGAATTGTTTTTACAAATTTAAGTAGATTGAACAAAGTTGTCTGAAAAAAAACCTGTTGCTTAAATTGTGCAAAATTGTGTTGCTTCAACTCATTTTAAATAAGTTGTTTGAACAAGCAGCAAAAGTACTATTGAGTGTACAATTACACCCAATAACGATTTTTAAACAATATTGCACAGCCCTATTCCATACCACAATTCAAGACCAAACAACAGATTGTTGTTAACTGATGTTAATAAATCTCAGCTATTCACCATATCATCTTTTACCCAGCTGAACTAAATCACACTTGCTATTCTCTCGTTTCAGAGCGTCCAACATGAAAACACCTACAGGAACCCACAGGCGAAGTACTGCTATGGTGAAAGCCCACCAGAACTGCTGCCAATATGATTTGGTTTGTCTAGCAAAGCGACTTCAAATAATGAAGGAGATTTCTTGCGGTTCTTCTCAGGGGTCCCGATGGGCCAAAATGAACAATATTCTGAGTGGTGCACAATCATAACGACTTGAAAGAGACTTTACACTGCATATACGTGTGTGTAGTATCTATTTTTTACCTCATCAGTGACGAACATCTCGTCAAACAGTCCGCCCATTTCTTTTCTTTACTTGTCATACTAAAGATGACCACATATTTGGGTAACCTGGCTAATTTTATCATTGGGTGGGATTCCAGAAAGAGTCATCGCCTTGTTGCTTCACTCATGGAAACAAACAGAAAGCACCTCAGATGATGACAGAACACCTCACACCCAGCGTGAGATCTGATTTATGTGATAATCTGCATGTGAGCAATGTCATAATTTAATAAAGCAAATGTGATTTCATGTAGCTTAATAATTGAGGAGGTTTCTCTTTTTTTCAGACTTTGCTAACAGATATGGTTAGTTCAAGGAAATTTGTAGCATAATGGGTTATGCAGTAAATGTTAATGTGCCATAATTAAAAAATAAAATAGGGACAGTTCACCCTAAAAATAAATTATTTACTCACGGTTTACTCATCAAGTGGTTATAAACTTTGAGTTTCTTTCTACTGTTGAATAAGCTGAAATTCTGTAACCATTGACTTTCATAGTAGGAAAAACAAATGCTATAGAATTTTCTGGTTTCCAGCTTTCTTTAAAATATCGTCTTTTGCGATCCCTCCCATTTTGAGGCCCATTGCAACGTGACATAGGAGTGTGGTTTCCCCGCCCACCGAATTAACTAACATGTCTCCGTAGCAATTCATATTATCTTCTCAACAAGACAGGACATGTGCAAAGCAACCAGGATTGAAAGATCTGTTCAGCACTCTGTGATCATCAATCATCATCAAATGTGATCAAGAATCAGTTTTACATTTAAAATGTTTTTAAAAAAGTGCATGTTTGAAATGAATTACAGACATTTTACAGTCTTCAGCACCATAGCCGCGTGTCAGGACAATTATAAAAAGAAGACGATTCAATTCCGGTTTGTGGACATTAAATCAGGTTTATTTTGTACATTAACATAACAAATATCCATACAGCAGTAGATATTAACATGTATCCTGTCACATTTGCCATGCAAAAACAGTGCAAAGTTACAAAGTGTTTGTGCGTGCGTGAACTTTCTAACAACATTGTGTTTAACTCATTGTTGCAACTCCACAACGAATATATCAAATAATCATTGGGAAAGTTCTTATTGTAGTATTTTTCACAAATGTTATGTGAGGTCTGCTTCCTTCATGTCTGTCACTGTGCTGTTTATCTGACACAGCAGAGGCAGAGATTAAGGTACACTCCGGCCCCGTTTACACTGCCAGTTAAAAGTGACCCAATTCCGATTTTTTGCTCATATGTGACACAGATTGGATCTGTTCTATGACCATGTAAACGCGAAAAACGCATGCATTCGGATATTCAGAGATGGGTTTCAGGCCTCCTTCATATGTTGAAATAAAATCGGATATGAGACAATGCGACCATCACGTACACAGGCAGATCGGATTTATTCAGGCATTCAGGCAGACTTCTCTGTGGTTTAATGATGTAGAAGGAAGAACGTGTGTGGAGACGCCGACGCGGTAAACAACAACAACAGAGGAAACATGGAGAAGGAAAGTTGTCAGTGGGCGACGACAGAAGTTACTTGCCTTTTTGCTCTGTGGGGAGATGAGTCAATGGAGGACACCATATATAAACCAAACCATAGACACAAGCCGAGATCAAGGCCCTTTCCCTCCTCCTCCGCCTCCAAATCATTTTAAAATTGGGCGAACTTCGCATATTTCACAAAGCTAAAAAGCAAGACAATTTCTTCCATCGTGGCTAGTGTGGTGCAGATGCTAGAACCAGCCTTTACACATGCGTGACATTGTAAATTGTATGGCAAGTGTAAACACATGAATCGAATATGGGTCACAATTAAAAGAACGTGTAAGTGGACAGGCAAAAATCAGATATAGGCAACAAATCGGAATTGGGCATCAAGACTTGACAGTGTAAACGGCCATTGACAGGAACATGAGAATGATGGGTGGGGAGAACTACAGTAGCTTTAAAAGCACAGGCAACAAAAACAGCTACAGGGTGTTTAAAGAAGAAAATTCCAATATTCTGAAAGCTATAATAAATAATCTGATGGGTGTTTTGAGTTGAAACGTTACAGACACATTCTGAAGACACAAAAGACTTAAATCTTGAAAAAATGAGTAAAACAGGTGCCCTTTAAAATACCTGCTTTAGTGTTCAACAGAAGTAAGAAACTCAAATGTTTGGAACAAGTAAAGGGTGAGTAAATGATGACAGTTTTGATTTGTGGGGGATCCCTTTAAAGCAGAGATGCCCAAAGTAGGGCCCGCGGGCCAAAGTTGGCCCATTGTAACCTTTGATCCGGCCCACCACCCCAATGTAAAGGATAGTGAGAATGATGGAGAGGTTTGGGGCGAATGCCTTAAACACAGAGATCCTCATTTCTAATTCGACGTAACATTTTTTGTTAGTGCAAAGTCCCTTTCATCGCTGTTTGCAGCTTTAATTAGTTCGTTTTATTGCTGAGCTACAAAAAAGCAAACTGAAATTAAATGTTTTAATTAAATCTTGTAAATGAATCTGATTTTTAAAAATATAAATAGTCGACTCAGTCAAGGCAAAAACTAGTGTGATTCTGTAAATGATAAATGAGATTTTGTTTTTACTGTAATAAGTTCATTGTAAAATGTAAAAGAAAATACTGTATGAGTTCATATAAAGCAATGTTTTCTAGTCATTTTTAAATATTAATAAATAAATTAGGAATTTCTCCATGGGAACTATAGTTACCGTCAGCCCACTAGCCTCAATCAAGTTTGGTTTTTGGCCCTTCATAAGAAAAAGTTTGGGCACCCCTGCTTTAAAGTAATTTGTGCTCTATTGAAGTTACCAGATTTTGACAAGGCCTAAATTTATTTCATGAAGCTTCCACTGTAAAAAAACCTCATTCCTTGCTTGAACATTTACAATGTCCATTGCTAACACATTACACTCAAGTCTCTTTAAAATGTCCTAAAAGTAAAGCTATCGTCTAAAAAAAACAAAAAAAAACAATGACCATAACTGTTATCGTTTTTGCTGTCTTTACGAGATGATCAGCAAATATATCATAATTTGGTGTGCATCAAGACAAAATCCTGTCATATCTGGCTTTATATCTAACTTACTTTAGATTATGTGGTTAGATGTCTACTGAATTTCCGGCAGAACAACAAGCACAACATAAGTTTCTTCTACTTTTTTTTTCTCCAAAAGGCCATGAACGTGTAAGACAATGTCAATAAATCATTTGAGTTTATATTTACCTCCAAATAAGAGTTTTCAAAAATTGCCAGTGGCCAAAATAAAGAAGTCACATGGGGATACATGCCTGCTATTAAACAATTAATCATCCTGATTATTCTACAAGGAGGAAAAAAAAAACATCTGCACTGAAATTAGAAAATTAACAAGCTCAAGTTTTTCACGGCCACATCTGACAGTTTGATTAATGACGCTCACTGGAGACTATAGTATTACACTGTAGACTTAGCAATAAGACGGAGCTGACCACCTGCTTCCTGCTTGAACAATTAACATTCTAATGGCACTAATATGTGTAGCAAAATATTACTGCTGCACTGAATGGGCAAATTCACAGTAAAATTATTATAAATAATGTTTTTATGTTTGTGAAAAAAAAATAGACTTCACATTTGCCAAAGTGGACTTTAAGCACTTTTCATGTGCTTTTTAAAACATTTCTAGTACTTTACAAATGTGGTTAATGTTTACACACAAATACAGCTTCATCGATTTAATAAGAGGGTTGCAACATAGGCTCATTCTGAAAACATTTCTGGAGGTTGCGAATTATATAGGCAGGGGAACATTTGGCTCAGTTTCGTCTTTAAAAACGACCGATACGGGGCAGTATGACTCCGTTCCTTTTTGCGCTAGCAGTTAAACACTTGCCTCCGGTGTTCCCAGTTTGCCCAGTAGCTCGCCATGTCCGTCAGAGGACTTGAGACGCAGAGAGAAGTTTACCGTGAAGACAGGGTTCGAATCTGGGGAAGAACGGTTCCAAAAACAAAAAAACAAAACAAAAACAAATAAAATAAATAACAGGGTGAGAATGTGTTAAAAATCTGAATACGTGTTAAAAATCAGGCGAGGGCCTTTCTTTTTCTGGATTGGTTTTGAAAACACTATCAGTTGGGTTTAGGGAAGTGGGTGGGTGCTGGTCAATCTGTACTTTTTAAAACACTGTTGGTTGGGTTTAGGGAAGGGGTGGGTATCGGTCGGTCGGTTGGTCAGTTAGTCAGTCGACAGCGGCCTCTGGTGGTTTCCAAAAAACTAAAACTGCCAAAAAAAACAAAAAAAACATAGCTCCTGGGACATATTTTGTGATCTCCAGAAATGTATATAGGGCTACGTTTTCTGAATGAGCCTGGGCTGAACATTTCTCTCTCATTAAATAAATCATCTTGTTCTCCATCTGTTATTGTAAAGAGTTCTTGGCATTATATAATAATAATTATTATTATATTAATATTTTTTTGTTATAGCATTCTACATAACATTTGGGCGCATTTTTTATTTTGATGCCAGGTTTGTCCCTAACCCTTGTTAACAGCTCTGAGTTCAGACTTTTGAAGGGTATTAAATATATTATTCTTTAATTTGTTCCTAGTAACAGTAAAATAAAAAAATAATAATAAAATTCCAGGGGATTTTTATTGAAGGGACATTTTCCCAACTTTCCTGAGCCATGCCTTATTTCCTTGTGTTTTAATTCACTGACGTTATTTTAAAGAGTTTTTCTGTGTTGTTGTTGTTTTATTGCTATCCTTTATCCTTTCCTACATGTTTGTTGTCATAGTTTTTGATTAGCTTGTTATCTTGTATGTATTCACCTGGCAATTATTGAAATAAGTTCCATGAAGCTGTAAATATACTATATATGATATATTTTAAAACTGGGTACAATGAGGTGCTAACAGTTCATCTATCCAATATTTAAAGAAAACAGAGTTTCCCAATCACCCTTTAATTATAGATTGTTTACAAACATTTATACAACTCATCTAGTGAAATTGTATTCATATCACAATACATTTTGCAGAATTAAAAATAAATAAATCGCAATGTGTAATTTTTCCAGTATCGTGCAGCCCTACCACAAATTACCTCAAAAACTCAAAATGAGTGTTTTTGAAGCAGTATTACAACATACATAATAGGCAATATATACAAGGAGAAAATTAAAAAACTCATACAACCACAGATATCTTTTTGATAGTAATATCATTTTAAAATAGCATGTGGCCATTTAAAAATAGCCAAACATACATTTCATTCAGTTTTCACTATGTATATTTGTTTCATACAAAAATGTACTTTGGTTTATCTAAATCAATGGTCTTAAGCTCAATTCCTGGAGGGCCACAGCTCTAGTTCAGCTTCAACCACCTTCAACTCACAACTGCTTAATAGTCAACTGACCTGATTCCTTGCGTACGAGCAGCAATATCAATCTTTTTGGCTCGGGATGTCCAGTCTCATTCACTTCCATTCATTTTTAGACGTTAAAAACAGCTTGGTATGCTGCTTAATGTTGCAAACTGATGTTTTCTTATTATATTATTCAGCTTTTTCTGTAGTCATGCAAACACTTGTTTGTAGAGCGAGTAGTTTGACCATTTTCTGCCGTTTATTATTCCTAGTCATTTCTCCCATAGGCAACTGAATCGGAAGTTCTAAAACAAATCACAAAAACGAGCATACTTCCACATTGAAGAATAAGGTCTATAGTAGTCATGAACACCTTGATTATTTAGATCAGATGGGTTTGGTTAGGGTTGGAGCAAAACTGTGCAGGGCTGTGGCCCTTCAGGAATCAAGTTTGAGACACATGAGATCTAAATGGTTTAACTATTCTGTAATGCAACAAATGAAAACAAATTCAATCAGTTTTCAAGCACTTTATCCAAAAATCAAAGCACTTTTCAATCATCGAAACAATTTAACACTACTCTTAAAATAATCTTCAGAAATAATTTTGCTTAATTTTGATGCAAAATAATGTGCTTTGATATAACAATAAGATAAATTTGTCCATATTAAATAATGACAGAATTTTTTGAATTTTTCAGCTATTAAATGTGAAAAAAACATAAATTACATTTTACAGTTGTATTAATGTAAAAGTAAAATATTACATATTAAGTAATTTTAATATAAATCTTATCAATATGGACTTTTATTAAATAATGTGTAACAAACGTTACCGCTAACTTGTAAAGCACAATAGTATGACATATTTTGAAATTAAAAAGACAACCATAATACAATATACAGATGTTATTTGTAAAGGATGAAGTAACAAAAATTAATATACTATAATGAAAATGTATAAATGTTAAATAGTGATAATATAAAACAAATACAAAATAATCAGAGGGAAATGTATCATGAATAAAAACATTTATTGTTGTATTGATGCAAAACAACATGAACAGTAATATAAATATATTAAGTTATGACCATTCTTATAAAATACAAAATATTAAATAGTGCAAAAATATATGTTATAAATATGGCTGAACAAATCAGCACAATAATACACTTCAAAATCTAATAAATAACACTTTTTTTTTCCATTAGTGCAGCTGACAATTAGCATGGACTAGCCTTCAGTAAAATGCTCCATATCTCTGGCACCAAATGTGATTTGGTTTTATTTCCTGTTGGTCGCTTTAGAACACTGGTTGATTGTTTTGAGCTTATTCAGCTCACCAAGAAAGACAACAGAAGACTCAATAACAGCACGGCCCCACTGCTTTCTTTCATGTATGTCAGACATAATCTCATCCATCCACACGTCTGTGCAATTCTCTAAACAGTGTGTAACACAGCTGATGGTACGCCTGACCTCAAGAGTCATAATATCTATTTTTTTAACTATGTCGTGGTTCTTGCCAAATAGATCCTCCAGGTATTTTTTGATCTGCATAAGTGCCGTTTTCATGTAGTTAAGTCCACATTGAGCTTTGTGACTTTGCTCTTCAGCAGACACGTTCTTCAAGTCGAGTTCAGGAATTGTTTGCCATGATACATTTCCATTTACATGCTGAAAAAAGAGAAAGAGATGTCAACACAATAAAAAAACAACTGTTTAAGAGCATTTATTACAAACTCTATGAGAAATAACAGTAATATATCATCTCAAATGAAATGCTACTCAGTTTCGGAGTTCATCGTTGACAATTCTAGGCTAATGTGAGTGCATGACGTCTAAATTAAAATTTTACAACAAATCACCAAAAAGTTTATAGGTAGTTAAAAAGTTCAAGACACCCTGGAGTATTTTTCTTGAGATTTTAACAGATTTTTCTGCGTGTTGAGCATCATTTAAGACAATGTTAGCGCCTGTCAGCTTTAATTGTGGAGGAAACTGGATAATTTAAAGCTTTTGTCGGCTTATTTCATCCTTAAAATAATTTTTGGGGTGGATAAATATCAGTGACGTAGCACGGATCTACTAGTGGAGTGATGACGCGTCGATTTCTCATTATTATTCATAGCGGAGTTTTCTTATCTTATGAGAAGACCCTGCTTCTTAATTATTCATGAGAGCACGTGCATTCCGATGACAGACTAATATGGATAGACCAAAGACCTGCCAAGCTGTGACACAGCACACGGCACGCATTATTTAGCTGTTCATGAAGGCTTGTAAGTGTTTGTTTCCATGATCCACTGAGTTTATGGCTCTCTCCGCGATGCTGTCCGGGCCACCGATACAGCCAACCTGTTTGTGTGCAGCAAGCATTTTTTTGTCAGGAGAGCTGTACGAGAATTGGAGAATGGCAGTTGAGTTCGTTACCATGCAGACACAATCGCCTGTCCGTGCTGCTATGTTCGCACGTGTTTAAAATCCTCAAGATTACCGGCAGGGCTAATGGTTGGAATAGATATGGAAAAAGACCTGCTGTACTGCTATCCACCTTGTCTGCATTCAGACTCGGGATTCAAGAGGAGAGAAGTCCTTCTCATTTATAGCGTTTATATACACATGATTATATTTATGGTGATATAACAAATTGTGGTTACATATTATATAAAAGTACGAACATTCTGTCGTATATGTAACTAGGCCTGTCACGATATCTATTTTTTGTTGTATGATATAATTGCGCCAAAATATAAAAATCGCAAGAAACAATATTATTGTCATTTTAAAACCATTTTAGGCCACTCATTATATAATGCCAGAATGGCAATATAATAGCATCATAACGCAAGTACACTCTTCAAAAGAACACATCATATTTTGTTCTTAAGAATATTTAATTTAATTTAGTCATTTTAATAATTTAATGATTAGACATTAGAATCAGAATGTGAAAACGCATATCCAAAACAAATAATAATAAATGTCAACATAAAAAAAAATGCAAGGTAAAAAGTAACAGAGGCTGCGATATCTGCCTCCAGATCTATAATCAGTTGTCAGGCACCCACATCAAAATATACTTTAGTTATTTATGGTAAATACTATAGTGTTTTTAAACATACTGACAATAGAGATAGAGAGGTTGTGCAATCAGCTAAAATGTTGCAAGAATTGGTTTTTATGTATGGGCAATATATATTGCATCACCAAAAATGATTTGAGGTCATGTCCATGTATTGTGCGATAAGTCAATATATGGATTATTGTGACAGGCCTATCTGTAACGGCATTAAATTACTTACTGTTTATTTCTTTGCATTTTAACTTTGTAAACTATAAAAAATGGGTCTCCTCAAGATTTTTATTTTAATTTTTTTTTATCTTGAGCTGGTGAGCACACTGACAAAATCTAGTAACCAGTATCTTTTTCCCCTGCTCTGCCGGCCACGCCCACTCCTCCCTCTGCTCTCAGCGCTCCACGCCCATCATGAAGCATTTCTGGAAAACTTGAACTGAAAGAACGGGCTTTTATAACCCTTTAAAAAGGACGTAATAAGCCCCTTGATGTAAAATTAGTCTCTGGTGTCCCTAGAGTGTGTATGTGAAAATTTAGCTCAGAATACTCAACAAATAATGTTTTGTAACTCTTTGAAACTGCTCCTTTTAGGCTTTGATAATAATGGTGCCGTTTTGGTGACTGCCGCTTTAAATTCAAATGAGATTGTGCTCTTTACAAAAGTGGGTGGAGCTACAAATGCCAATGTGTTAGCATAGTGGCAAACTAAAAAAGACTAACATCCCATGCTAATGAGGGAAAGATCGACACTAATGGGCGGGGCTTTCCCCTCTGATGACACAAAAAAAGGCATAATGTCAATCAAAGTGTTTCTGCACACAAAAAAATTATGAATTAGCGAGTTTTTACTATTAGTTGCCACAGACACAGCTGCCAGACAACAGTGTTTAAACCCCTTATAAAAAAGGATTTTTGAATAATAGCTCCCTTTTATAGTCATTATTATAATATGATAAATGGCAGGATGAGCAGTTTAAAGTAGCCATTTGATCAAAATTAAGCAAAGTGCTTTTTTTCAACATGTCTTCCTTTTATGTTAACTAGTGTTCAATTTTAGTTTTAGTTTCAATCACACTGGCCTCACATGTGGATAATAGTTTCTGACTGATATGTAACTAAACAAATGCAACACTAAGCCCAGCCCAGGTCTTATCACTTGAAACAAAATGTTATCACTAATCATCTAGAAATGCCCTTTTGGCGTAAAAAAAGTTAGACATACTGTACACTCTCAGAAATAAAGGTACGCGAGCTGTCACTGGGGTGGTACCTTTTCAAAAAGGTACAAATTTGTACCTAAAAGGACCATATTAATACCTCAAGGGTACATATTAGTACCTAAAAAGTACAAAAGTGTTACTCTTAAAATCTTTTAGATGCTAATATATACTTTTGAGGTATCAATATGGACCCTTTAAAGTACAAATGTGTACCTTTTGAAAAGGTACCACCCCAGTGACAGCTCACATACCTTTATTTCTGAGAGTGTATAATTACATACAGTATGAAATACACTCTCACATTCACACTCATACACTACGACCAATTTTGTTTCTCCAATTCCATATACAAATCTGTTAAAATCTCGAAAAAAATACTCCAGGGTGACTTGAACCTTTAATGAATGGGTCAGTGCAGGACAGTACAAGTGTGGGTTGGTTATATATTTGAAAAAGAGAAAATGTTGACATTAGCGATGACAGTGCTCCATTTAAATGGCAGAAGATGCTGTCTGACGGTAAGAGTAAATGCCTCGCAGCAGTTTTTTTAAATTCGCCTTAGATCGCATTTTTTAAATAATCAGTCCAGGTGGTGGTGCTGATCAACAGCAGTATTAGATCAAAGACATCAGATGCAAGTAAAATAGAATAAAACTATCATTTCAAAACGGTCCAAATGTGACTCTTTATATGCATCAAGCTGCCGACCGGAAGCTTGATGTATCCTGCTTACGCATACACACAAAGCATATTTGGTAATTTTGCGTTCTATAGAAGTCAACGGTTACAGGTTTTCAGCATTCTTCAAAATATCTTCTTTTGTTTTCAACAAGAATAAAACTCATAAAGGTTTGGAAACGATGAAAAAAAAAAGTTTCATTTTTGAACTATCCCTAAAGGCAATCATTTACTGTCATGCATCTCTTGTGCACTGCAAACTCATCAACATTTTCCTCAAATTGTTCTAAGTAAGTACTAAAAAGCCTAATACTTACGTATTCCTTCAGTAGTGTTTTCATTTCTTGCTTGGTCTTATTAATGAGGGGCTTAATATGACATTTTGGTCCTTTATATGGTCTGCATGACACTGTCACCATTACAATACTCCACATCAGAAGTCCTAAAAAAGAAAAATACACTGGTTAATGTCAGGAATAAAAACTTCATGTAGCTTAGAAAATTAAACTACACTGTAAAAAATATCTGTTAAATAATAGGTTGTGCATTTTGTGATTCACAGTTTTTGTTTGTTTGTTTGTTTAAAAAGGGCTGGGCAATAAAATCAGTATCAATATTTATGGACTGAACACCATTGTCAATAACGATAAAAATAAAATAAATAAATAAAAAGTTTAGTATGCAGTTTAGGTATGAAGTTCCATAGTTTTATTAAAATATGGCTGCTGAGCATATGCCTTGAAAGCAATATCAATATAAGTTTGTCATTTCCAGTGGAGGCGTATGACACGCATAAAGGTAGACGAATTACCACAGACAAACACAGCGCACCCAAACATTGCAGTGCTTTTACTTTTCTCCATAAAATTGTCTCAGAGCTGCAGCAATGGTTTATCCGTTTGTCATCCTCTGAGAAAACGCTTGATGGTGGCCTAGTCACTGAAAGACGGCAGGGGAGCACGAGCACAAAGCGCATTGAAAATGGTGTAGGAAACCATGCGCTCGCACTTTTCACCTGTGAGTTTTTGGTTGCGTCATTGTCACATCAGGTCAGAATACCAACACACTTTGTAACATTTTATTTATCAAGTTTAAGAACCTCTTTAACACTTGTTTATGTTATTATAAAGAGATGAGATATTTTGTTTAAGTATTTTTGTTTTTGACAATTAAAACTATTTGCCTTACACTGTAAAACCCAAGAGTCAACTTTATCAAATGAAATGAGTGTAGTTAACTCAAAATTTACTGAAAGTTAATTCTACTCATTTGAAAAGAGTTTTGAACCCAGTGTTGAAGGTAATGAGTTATTTAAATACCTCATTACTTCAACTTAATCGGAGTAAGTTCACAGTACTAATATAGATTATTTAACTCAAATGGTTTGTTGCAATCGGTTTCCCCAAACGGTTTGAGTTGCCTTAACTTATTGGGTTTTACAGTACTCGGTTGGTTTGAGTTCTCATCATTTATTGGGTTTTGCTACGCTCACTTTGCTTCGTTTACTCAAATGGATTAAGTTCACAGTACTGATTAGGATAACTTTTTGAACTAAAATGGTTTGTTGCAATCAGATTCCTCAAACGATTGGAGTTACCTTAGCTTTTTGGCTTTTACATTGCAGTAATGTTGGTTAAAATTCAAATAAAGTGGTTAAATTAATACAAATAATCCTAATATTCCTAAATGGATTGTTTAAAAAAATATTCAATAATTATCAATACTAAATAATATGAAACATATATATATATATATATATATATATTGCAATATCACCCAGTGCTATATTTAAAGGTTATAAATTGCATTATGGGACTTTGTCTCTGCTGTCGGCTTTTGATGTTGAAAATTTAACTCTGCAGTTTAACAAACTAATTTTTTATTGTCATTTTAGTGGTTTGAAGAACATACTGTATAATAAATAATGTACAGAGAAATACCTCCATAAAATAAAAGAACAAAAATAAACAAACAAACGTAGTGGCAGTTCATTATCAGGTTTTTGTACTTTAATATACCACACCAATACAGACAATATATCACTTTAAACTCTTAAAAACATCAATAAAAGTACTTTCCAAAATTTTCAATATTAAAACTTTTTAAAAAAAATCAAGATAAAACATGAAAAACTTATACAGTAGTTCTTACTAAAACAAAAAAAGAGAAATTTAGCTTACCTTTCATTGGTCCCATGGTGAAAATTCACAGTATTTCTGAGCTCCCTGTGCTCAAGTAAACTCGTCAAAGTGTGATGTGTTTTCATAGTCAAATCTGACAACTTTCCATCTTTTATACCCTGTGACTGCTTAGTCACAAAAAGGAAATTTCTTATCTCACATTTAAAAAAAAGAAATACTTTGAATTAAACTCAAGACGTGCTTATCTGCTGTTGTGGATGATTTCGCGCCGATAACTCTCTGACAAGTCATGCTAGGATGTTCAGATGAACCTGTCGCTAACACTTTCAGTTTTTATTGGCGGCACGTCCTTATAATAGCTGTCGGTGACTATGTATATCATGCAATGTTTTTATCATGTGATGTGTGAATAAACCCTTTGAAATGAGTGATTATTCTTTTTGTTTTGATAGATGATGCAAATTCATGTCGCCTTGGAAGTTACTGTTATTTTACACTCAGCGTTAGTTCTGCAATACTGGGATTTATTGAGTAATTCGTCAAGAATAGAACAGGTTGCGTCATTTCGGTGGACATTGGTTAAAATAATATCCGAAAAGTATTTCACTACTCTCTGGCTTTTCTTTTCTGGCTATTTCATAATCTACAGTGCTCAGCATATACAGTGTAGGAGTACACCCCATTTTGAAAATGAATGTTTTTATTAATTTCTCAGTGAATATAGGTAATATATGTTGGTGCGTTTGAACAAAACAGATTTATTAAACAGATATATTTATTTAAAAAGCCTTTTAGTCACCAGACAGCTTTAGAAATAGAAATATAATACATTTAAACCCATGCAAACTTTAAAATTCCAACAAAATTGTATATATTTTAGTTTCTCTTGATTTTTCCTCTATTTATTTTTTTTATTTAATATATATTCCTTATATATAAATTTGGGCTACTAATTTTCGGACTGTTCTCGTTAGTTATTTTGTTAGATTAGCTCCAGATTCGGCTCCTTACTGACTTATCTAAAGTATATTCACAAACATACTATTGTAAAGCACCTTATTTAAAAGAGACATTTGTAAGGGCTGTACTCATATATGCTGAGCATTGTATGTGATGTTATACAAAAAATGGTTTCAGTAAATATCTAGAAGGAAACACAGTGCAGATTTAGGCTTCTTGCATCTTAGTGATGTTCTTATTCAAAGTTATATAATGAATTGGAGATTCCCATCCACGCTCTTGAGATGAGACCTACTGTACTGAACACGGGAAATGCTTTGCTTTATTGTGGCCCAGTGGTTAGAGAGCTGCTCTCTTTAGTGACTAGGTTCAAACAGTTGACCTAGAACAATTAACCCCGTAAGCACATTGGTACTTCAGTCTTGCTTTGTAATGCAACACACTGACGTACTTCAAATGCTTTTTCGTTCATGTATTATATTCGTATAAAAATGAACAGACCACTTGGAAACGATGAGTTTCTCTGGATTTAAAATGTATAGTAATGCATTTAAGTAAAACAAGATTAATTTTCTCTGCAAACTACTGGTCACAAAATGAACGTGGTCGTTTCTAGATAATACAACACCATTGTTTTAACTTTAAAAGATACGAGGAGGTAATAAATTGGAGGAATAACCCTGATTTATAATCACAAATGAGAACACGTGTTTATTCGACCCTATAAAAAAAGTTGTGTATGAAGAATTGCTAATAACTATCAAAATACAGTTTGAAAATGTAATACCATGAAACTGGTTCCTATTTTAATATGTTTTATTCAAATATATATGTCAGCTACATTCACACAATCGATGCAAGACTTCAAGAATCATTCTAACATGCTGATTTGAGGCTTATTTCTTCAAAATCATAACTTGTACGGAATTATTAATATTATCTGTATTGAAATATGACGTTTCATACGTAAAACATGTTTGGTTACGTTAAATTATACTGTTTTGACCAGCGTGTCGGGTTTCAGCACGCTTTCACGTAGGTCATTAAGCCTTCTGTGGTTTACAAAAACATTTTAAAGGTTTCGGTTTTGTGTTATGTACCATACATGAGCCTGCACGGCGGCAGGTCATAACAAAATGAAGTAAAAATACAAACTTTTACTGACCTCCTCAGTCCTCACGCGACTAGCCAGAGGCCACACCAGGCAGGCGTCTGCGTACGTCAGTTAAGGTTTAAAGAGGGATGAAATGATTGGCCAATCATATTCAAGGGAAAAAAAAGGAATTACGTCCAACTCAAATAACACCTGTTTTATTTAGATTTAAATATGCCTTTATATATTACTATTGACCGTATTCTTCAATGTGGAAGTGCGCTCGTTTTCGTGATTGTTTTAAAACTTCCGATTTAGCTGCCCATGGGAGAAATGACTAGAGATAATAAACGGCAGCAAACAGTCAAACTACTTGCTCTACAAACAAGCGTGTTCGTGACTATACAGACACAGTAGGATAATATAATAAGAAAATATCAGTTTGCAACATCAAGCAGCATACCGAGCTGTTTTTAACGTCTAAAAATGAATGGAAGTGAATGAGACCGGAAGTCTCCAGCCAAAATGATTGAAATGGCTGCGCCCGCTCCTACACAGAGAATAAGGTGAATA
Source organism: Danio albolineatus (assembly GCA_903798035.1). Lineage (NCBI taxonomy): Eukaryota > Metazoa > Chordata > Actinopteri > Cypriniformes > Danionidae > Danio > Danio albolineatus. The sequence continues at coordinate 1,355,344 of CAIGQQ010029922.1, read as the reverse complement.
TATCGAAAATGCTAATGTAAATGTAAGATTACAAGAAACAAATGTAGATTCACGCAGAATGCCTTTGAGGGCGTAAGAGCAAAAATATAAGAAAATTACCTCTTAACTTTTATTTAATGCAAATCCAGACTGAACTTGAATGTCACTTGAGTAAATCTAGAAGTTGAAACTTTTGCATGTGTGTGCATGCATATAGGCTATGTACATGAAGAGTTCGTGCAAAAACCTCTAAATGCCATCTGAAATCTTCTAAAATGAGCGTTTTTCTCAGCGTCCTATGTTTATGTTCAGTTATTTCACTTGAAAGGCAATGAAAACATATTTGTCACTATAAATATAGCCTACTGTAAAATTACTGAGCTTGCATACAGGAGTCACAGAAAGATGCTAATTATAGAAGAAAATATTAAATGGCTTTTAGAGGTTTTTGCATCTAAATTCTTCATATGTATGAAATATATATGCATATATATGACGCTCCACCATGGACAGATGAGTCTCGCTGATGCCTAGCTTTTCTGGCACCTAGACTGCAGCTGTGCACAAGACGTTTGCCCATAGGAGGAATGGTCGTGCCCTACAAGTTTTTTTCCTCGCCGCTGTCACCAATGGCTTGCATTGTTCGTGACCTGTAGAGCTGCGCATCGATGGATTACTCTTCAGTGTTTGGACTCTCAGTAGTGAATATTACATCACACTGAACTAAGCTAAACTGAACTTCAACACTGAAAACTGGACTGACACTGTTTCAATTTACTATAATCCATTAAGCTGCTTTGACACAATCTACATTGTAAAAGCGCTATAGAAATAAAGGTGAATTGAATTGAAAAAAAATCCTTTTACTGAATCACTACAACCAATGTGTACATTGGCTCACAGAAATATACCCATCTTTTCCACATCCTCTCACTGAATCACTACAGCCAATCTATTTCATCAAAAAAATTAAACAAATTGAACAATTTGAACTGACAATTTTATTAAAATTCAGTGGGCTGTTTAGTGGATCATATGAAGAATGCTTTACTAATCTAAAGAATCTTTAATGTCAATAAAGTGTTTATGTCCAAACAGTACAGCTTTGACGAAATAGAGCTTTTGACAAGAAAGGAAATGACACTGTGAGAGATATAAGCATGTTTTTAATGGATTATTACTGTTGTTTATTCATTCGTTCGTTTACCTTCAGCTTAGTCCCTGATTTATCAGAGATCACCACAGTGAAATATATCCAGCATATGTTTTATGCAGCGGATGCCCTTGCAGCCACAACCAAGTACAGGTAAATACTGTTGTATATTGACATACCGATTATTCAGTTGATGAGATGGGTACTGAAAATAACCTCAGAGAAAAGTATTATTCCAGACTTGCTGAATTAATGAACTGACGATTTTTTGCCATCTACAGTGAAGAGATAAAAGAAATTTAAGTTGATTAAATATAACATATTATTGGTCAGATTCCGCAATCTATAGGCCTACGTTTCACAATTTAGCCGGAAAAATCTCTATAAGGAAATGCATACGCACTCTTCAGAAGTTTTTGTGACCACTTCCCTTTTCTGTGTTCCATGTGAACATGGGAAGTAATTGAGGTGACGTTGCTCAAAGATCTTCGTTGCGATATTAATTAGTTATCTGATTATGATTAAGCTAATTGGCCTCAATGTTTGAGACAAACTGTTTACCCGTTATCGCCAAATCAATGTCCTTTTTTCTCTGTTGTGCCGCCAAATGGTATTTTGACTCTTTAGACGCACATTAAACGTCAGATAACACAACATTAAAGCAGGTGGTTTTTGATAAAGTTTTTTCCCCCTAGAATTAACTACAAGCCTTGATCATTAATTGGCACAAACATCTAATGAATCACACCACAGCAACTCAATGCATTTAGGCATGTCGGCGTGTTCAAAGAGATGTTTTGCAAACCAACAATCAAAATGGAAAACAAAGTCGCTTTTTATAACTTTAAACATGACACTGTTGTTATTCCCAGACAAACTGATCTTTCAGGTTGGAAAACGTTTGCCTGGTGAGCAAAGTCTTAATTTCTGCTGCAACTTTAAGATTGAAGGACCAGAATTTCGTGTAAACCACATCAGTGGTTCCAATAGTTCAGACTAGTGATGGTATAATGGTGTGGGAGACTTTCTTGTCAGATTATTGGGTCTCTTAGTACACACTCGGAAATAAAGGTACGCGAGTGGTCACTAGGTTAGTACCTTTTCAAAAGGTACACATTTGTACTTTTTAGGGACTAATATGTACTCTGGAGGTATCAATATGAACCTTTTAGGTACAAATTTGTACCTTTTGAAAAGGTACCACCCCAGTGACAGCTGACATACATTTATTTCTGAGAGTGTACGGTGATTATCTGCAAGAGAGAGGTGTAACATGAAGGAAAGCTTGTAGTAGAAATGTAATTTGAAGTTGTCAAGATCCTATTGAACCACATGGAATGTCAAAATGAGATGTTGTCAACAAGATGGCACTGTACTTAATCAACTGTGTAGTACAGTGACGTACTGGATCAGGTTCAATACATTGAGGATATTGTAACATGCATGTGCAAGCTGATGTTTCTAGAAATTAGAATTATTTGTAGTATTTAAAAAAAAAAAAAAAAAAAGCGCTCTGGGGTACTTCAAATATTTGATCGGTGCTCTTTGGGTAAGGGATTCATCAAAGCAAGCAAAGAGATCAATCCAAGGCACTCGAAAGATGTGGAAAAATGTTTAAAAAGCCTTTTTTCACATGGCTTATTCCTAAAACACCAACGCGTTTCGGCAGAGAGCTGCCTTCATCAGGGTAACGGTAATCAGGTGCGTCTCGCATTTCTTTTATGTGCTGCGGTCACATGATTCATTCAAACATCTAAATAGTACTCAAATACCGTGACAAACAAAGCCAACTACAGTCACCAGTTCAGCACCGACAAGGGAGCAAGCACACATACTCACACAGGCATACAAATGCACATATAGAAAAAGTATAAATATAGAAAAGATAAACAAATATGTTCAAAAAAATACGCTTTGACGTAGCATATGAATACAAATGAACACCCACATGAACACGCATATACACATGCACACTAACATTACATACACATATATATGCATGCATACATAGGAATGCACACATTCATACATACATACATATTCATACATACATATATACATATTCGACCAAAAATAGGAAAAAGTCTGTAAATCTTCAATAAGATAGCTTTATAAGAAAGAAGAAAAATCTAATTCGCCATTTAGACCTGGGGATCTTGTTGCTTGTAGTGTATAAATCCAAAAAGTCTCTCTCTGTTTTAATCTTTTTATCCTGTCTCCTCCTCTTATAGAATTATGTATGTGTTCAATACCAATTATTTTGTATGAATTCGGATTGTCATGACCCTGATTTTTATAGTGTAAGGCCATTGGATATTGTGGATTGCAGGTACGTATTGCGTTTTTATGCTCCGCTAATCTCATTTTTAATTTTCTCTTAGTCATTCCTACATAAAAGCATCCACACGGACATTCCAGTCGATATACAACAAATGTAGTATTGCAATTGATAAATGAATTGATCTTAAATTCACGTCCTGATGATGGATCTCTAAATATATTGGTCTTAAACATGTTATCACAATGATTACAATTACCACATCTATAATTTCCTGTTGTTTGACTTAACCAAGTATTAGTCTTCTTAAAAGAAAGATGGCTTCTCACAAGTTTATCTTGAATAGTTGGAGCTTTTCGAAATACTATAGAGGGGGATACAGGTAAAACTTCCCTAAGATGGGGGTCACTCATTAAGATATTCCAATTATTTTTCACAATTCTCTTGATTTTGTTTGCCTGTGTACTGTATTGTGTGACAAAATAAACAGAACTTTCTGACTGGTTCAATTTAGATCTTTGTATCAACAGTTCATCTCTGCTGCTATTTTTTGCTTTATTAAAAGATTTTTGAATTACTCTGTTTTTATAACCACGTTGTCTAAAACGTTGTATCATATCTTGTGATTTAATTTCAAAATCTTCTTCTCTATCACAAATTCTCTTCAACCTCTGAAATTGTCCAAAAGGAATATTTTTGATAATCATGGGGGATGAAAACTATCAGCTCTAAGGATGGTATTTCTGTCAGTTTCTTTTCGAAAGATCGTAGTATGAAGTTTTCCTGTATTATCTTTAAAAATATTTAAATCCAAAAAAATTAATTTGAGTAAGTGAAAAATCCAAACTGAATCTCAAATTTGCATTAGTAGTATTTAAATACGCATGAAAATCTCTCAAATCCTCCTCTGATCCAGACCATATCAAGCCCACCAGACAACACTGCTCAAATATGGGTTTGAATCAGAATATACATATCTCTCTTCCCATAATCCTAGAAATAAATTTGCATAATTTGGGGCAAAGCAAGCTACCATAGCTGTTCCCTTAATTTGTTTATAAAGTTGATCTTGAAACAAAAAAACATTATTTTTCAATGTCCATTCAGCCAGCTGTAAAATAAAACATGTTGATGGTTTTTCTGAAGGTGGTCTCTTTTCTAGATAGTATAACAATGCATCTAGACCTTCTTCATGATCTATATTTGTATATAATGATTCAACATCCATAGTAGCCAATATACAAGTTTCAACACATTGCATTTCTTTAATAGATCTTAATACTTGAGTTGTGTCCTTAATATAAGAGGGCAGATCTTTAACACTCGATTTTCTAAAATAATCCACAAATTTTGAGGCAGGTTCTGTGATCGATTCATTACCACTGATTATAGGTCTGCCTATTTGTAGTATTTGTTAAATTGGCCAATTACATTGTGTGTTATTATTAACATCTACACACACTCTAACCCCCTAAATACTCTTTCACAGTTATTAATGTCTATAGACCTAAATCTCACTCTGGACCAAATGTCTACGCACCTAAAAATCACTCCCAGCACACTGCCTCTTTGAACTGTTACCTTCTGGGCGACGCTACAGAGCACTGCACACCAGAACAGCCCGACACAGAAACAGTTTCTTCCCTCAGGCGATCCATCTTATGAACACTTGATGATAATAATCGGGGAACCAACATCACTACTTGCTATACACTTTTTGCACACCAATAAACTTGTTTAATTAGGGACCAACCCTAATTAAACACACTTGCCTATTGACCTTATTCTTTACGTATAAGTGGTTGCAGCCATTGGAATCTTTTTGGCTCGAGACTTCCAGACTCATTCACTTTGATTTGTTTTCTAAAATGTAAACATGTTTCGTCCTTTGTAAAATCGTTTTTTCCTATGTAATTGTGTCTTATGATGGGTAAAAATGTTTTCCAAAATGTAAATTTGTCTCGAGCTTCATAAAAGTGTTTCACACTTTGTAATGTTGTTTTGCACTTCCCGGCCACCGTAGTTTACTAATTAACTGACCAACTGACGATTCCCCCACCCTCCCCCTTCCCTTAACCCAACCAATGGTATTTTTAAAAGCACTGAGTGACCAGCGCCCACCCACTTCTCTAAACCCAACCCGCAGTGCTTTAAAAAGCAATCCAGAAAAAGAAGAGCCCCCCTGATTTTTACTACGTTTTCAGATTTGACCACATTCTCACCCTGTTATTTACTTGTTTATTTTATTTTTGACTTCTGTTTTTGTCTTGCCTGCTTTCTGGAATCGTTTTTTCACCAGGCTCGAACCCCATTGTCCCGGACAACTCCGCTCTGTATCTCAAGTCTGCTTGCGTATGTGTCGAGCTACCGGACAAACTGGTAACAATGGAAAAACAGTCCACACAGGTTAATCTGGCAGCTGGTGAGCTCGACAAAAAAACAAAAAACAAAACAAAAAACGTCGTCATACCGCCTCGTAGTGTTCATTTTAAAGATGAAATGCAGCAATATGTACCACTGGCTACATAATTGGCGATCTCCAGAAACGTATATACTGTAGGGCTATGTTTGTAGAATGAGAGCCTCTGTTGGAAATGTGCCAGGGCTTGACAACAAATGGCATTCAGACATATTTGAAGAGTTCAAGTGTTGTACAAATAAATGTTGTGATTCAATTTTAGTGGGTTTTGACAGTGTGGAATGTGTGTTTAAATCACTGTGGTTGTTCTTTCCTCCGCAGCTGTCTAAGTGCAGGAAAGTTTTTGAGTAATAGCGAGATAACGCCTTCCTTTCTGCAGGAGGAATCTTTTGAGGTGAATAGGGTAGGAACAGGTAATTCACATGAAAATATCTGAATGTCTGATCAGTGGACAGAGATGAGAGGCTGTGGCATCAGCGCTGCAACACACATACAAATTGCATCAATATGATGACGAAAGTGCAGTTGCCCACAATGCTTTGATTCATTTTTTGTTTCTTTCTTTCATACGAGATGTCATATCCTGCCCACAACCACATCGTTTCATCAAAACTCTGCCGGGTTATTCTCTTTCATGCAGCGACACATGGGTTTATGTTTCAGATATAGTGCGATTATTTGTAATGACCAAAATTCTGCTTTATGCATCATAAGTGCACAAGAACACTATATTTAATGGGATAGATTTAATGCGATTTTTGGGCACACTTTATGTTTGCTATTAAAAAAACCATTAACCCAAGACTTTTTAGCTCAATAATTTACAAATTAGCTGCTTATTAATAGTAAGGTTTTACTTGGGTTTAGGTAATGTGTAGGATTAGTAATATGAAATAAGATCCTATTTTATAAGTGCTAATAAACAGTTAATATCTTAATAATAGGCAGGTACACTGTAAAAAAAAAAAAATCAAACTTAAAAGTTGTTAACTCAGTTTAAAATTGCAAATTAGGTGAACATATTTTTGAGCTCAGAGTTGAATTTATTCATAAAAATGATTCAACTGCATGTGTTACTGTTTGTTTAATGAAAGTGAAAAATTAAGTTGAGGAGACTTTAAATTTCGATTCCACCATATCTTCAAAAAATAAAAAGTTAAGTTAACTTAAAATTTCTTTGCAGCCGGTTGCTTTACAATTTTGAGTTTATTAAGCTTCAGTGTTTGAAGTTGTGCCAAATTATTTTGTAAAGTATGACTGACTTAAACCAGCCTTTTTGGTCAACTTTAAAAATTTATTTGGCAAAACTTCAACCCTTGAAGCTTAATAAACTCAAAATTCTTTGCAGCCGGTTGCTTTAAAATGTTAAGTTAACTCAACTTTTTATTGTTTACAGTGTAATAAGCCAGTAGTAAACGGTGTAAAAAATGTTACTTCATCTAAACTGTTACTGTTTTTTTTTTTTGGTAATAAAATCAGAATAGGCAAGGCAAGTTTGATTATTTTAACCGAAATAAAAGAAACAAGAAAATAAAAATGAATAATATAATAGTGCAATTTGTTAGACTTAGCACAGTGCTCATTCAGTAAAGGCACAGCTAAACAGATGTGTTTTCAGTCTTGATTTGATTGAGCCTAATGTTGGAGCACTGAAAGCTGATTCCAGCAGCAGGGGGTGTAGTAGCTGAAGGTGGATTCAATTGGAATTTCTAATTTACTTGATCCTAATGAGCTGTTAGCTCTGTATTTAGTGAGCATATCTGTAATGTATTGAGGTCCTAGGCCATTTATTGATTTATAGACAAGTAATAATACTGGATAATCTATTCTGAATGTGACTAGGAGCCAGTGTAAAGACCTGAGGACAGATGTGATGTGTTCTGATTTTCGGGTTCTGGTCAGAATCCTGGCCGCAGCGTTCTAGATGAGCTTGATGGAATGGGATGAGTCCATTACAGTAATCCACCCTTAAATGATAAAAGCATGAACAAGTTTCTTTAAGTCCTCTAGATAATTTACTTAACAATTCAAATGTGTACATCTGAGATTTGGTTTAAGGGTGCTTTCACACCTGCCTTATTTAGTTTGGTTGAATCACACTAGAATTCGTTTTCCCTTGATTCATTTGGGCAGGTGTGAATGTTGCAATCGCACTCGAGTGCGCACCAAAAGCAGACCAAAAAAGCATACAGAGACATACTTGAAAAGGTGGTCTCAGTACGCTTTCAAATGAACCTTGGAGCGGTTGGTTTGTGTTGAGAACATTATCCGAACTAAAACAGACCCAACTGCAAAAACTAATCCAGCTGCCGTAGTCCGATGCGCTGTCCCATCTTATAGGATTTGGAGGAAAAATATTTGTTCACAGTCCTTTACCGACAGTTTTAAACAGAAAGAGAGAGAGAAAGAGACATCTAAATGATTATAATTGAATCACTGTAAATATACTGATTATTACATTTTTTTTTATTATTACTGTTTTATCCTACAATGTTGATTGTTAAATGTACAGTGTTTTCTGATCTGTTATTATTTTTATTGATATAAATGAATGATATGATATACATGAATGATATAATATATTAAATAATATGATATACTGAATAATAATATAATAAACTGAATAATAATATGGTATATTAAATAATAATATGATAATAAATAATAATATGATATATTAAATAATAATATATTATTTATATTTTTGTTTAATTATTATATGTATATATCTTTATTTTGTTTTACTACTACTATTTACTGCGTTTTTTATTATTCATGTATGTTGTTGTTGTTGTTGAGAAGAAAAAAATAAATAAATAAAATAAAAAAATATCGCCTTCGCCGATTGCGATGCATTAAAACATTGTTATCCAGTCGCAGCTGCACTTCATTCTTTGTCTAAAATGATGTATACAAACTATATAGTAAACTATGACCGGGGATACAATCAGCCAGTGCATTGACATTTTGTGTCTGCCGGTTTGTTTACTTGCGGGAGATCCATTGACATTTTCCTGCATAGAAATTCTGACCAATCCAAAAGCAGTTTAGGAAATGCGTTCAATAACATCTGGCCAATAAGTGATGTGGATTTTGTCACATGACTGCATTTTGGTTCTTTTCAACTGGTTCGGACCAAAGCAATCAGTGTGGTGTGAAAAGGACCCAAAATGGCAGAAAAATGCTACAATGTATCATTTCTTGCCCTTGGTCCAGACCAAATGAACCGAACCACAGATGTGAAAGCACCCTAAAACTATTTCAAGCTCAGTTCTCTTTCTGCCTATGGAAAAGAAAGAGTACATTTTTACATTATTGTTTTTATTTGCACTGTTCTCTTTCTGATCCACTGTTTTCCTTCTGATTATACATACCATGAACATATGAATCCATTTTTTTCTTTAGTTTTTAAATGCAATATTCTTTGTTAACTAAAAGTCACATGACCAGGTCACTTTTAATTAACAAAGAATATTGCTTTTAAAAACAAAAAAAAAAAATGGATTGATGTTTTTCATTGATGATTGAAGTATTTAAAATACACATGCATTTTTGGAAAAACAATTTGATTTGGTTATTGCTTCATTAGTTTTGATGTCTGTATTTATTATTAGCTCGCCATAAAATTCCTAACGTAGCTTAA
>CAIGQQ010029922.1:1324445-1340872 GCA_903798035.1 Danio albolineatus | reverse complement strand
AGACTGCATGTCACTGAAAATGATGGATGTCGACTGTATGATGACTGAAATCACCAAACAGCCTTAACAATCACTAAATAAAACAAATGAAGAATGGAAGGAAGGGCAAAATAAAAGGAAGAACCAAACAAGGAATGAAAGGAAGGATCGAAGAACCAAATAAATGAAGGAAGGATTCAAGGAAGGACTGAACAAACTAAGGAAGGAAAGAAGGAAGGAACGAACGAACAAATGAATGAACAAAGGAGCCAATGAAGGAAGGAACGAACAAACGAATGAATGAACAAAAGGACCTAATGTAGGAAGGAACAAAAACATGAACGAATGAACGAGTGAACGAAGGAAGGAGGGAACAAGTGAATGAATTAAGGAAGGAGAGAACAAACAAATAATCGATGGAAGGCAGGAAGGAAGGAACGAAAATAGGAAGATCCCTAAATACACTACATGTTGTTTGTGCAGGGGTGCGTAAATGTAACATTCTGTAAACTTTTCTACAGTGTAATATTCACTACTCTTGAGTACTTTTAAAAGGTCTACTTTTTACTCATACTTTGAGTAATATTTAAAACAGATACCCCCCCCCCCCCCCCCCAACCCAACATAAATACATTATATACCCTCTAGTGGTGTAAAATAAAATTACAACCAAAAAAAAAGGCTCCTACAGGTAAAGTCTCAAAAAATGACTTGGTAATACTAGTGTTTCTTTTTGCAAAAATCATACTTTTTGGGTGATAAAAAGTTGTGCTTTACTTTTCTGAGCCAGGCTCTTGGTGACGTAAACAAGTGCGGAAATCCTTTTATGGGCACTTGTCCTGAAAAGTGTGCGCATGACCAGCGGAGGAAGTTTAAAATACTTCAGCTGACCCCCTTTAGGAGTTATTTAGAATGCATCACTTTCTTATATCCAACAGCGACAGGTCTGGATTATGCCACGACATGCCCCATTCACTGTAGCAGAGGTCAGAGCAGCTGGATTTACAACATGCTGATTTATAAACATCTAAAACAGATGAACATAGCTGTTTAACTGGGAAAAGACTGGAGTGCTAGATCTAGTTACCTAAACAGTGTGCATCTCTTATGATTAGCACACATCGTAAGAGTATGCATACAACTGCTATTATTGCAGTTCTCCGTAGATATCAGTCAGCATTTTAAAAATCACTTTTTGTAAAGATTTTTATTTTGTGGTAGCTTTGGTTTTGACAAGCAAAAAGCAAAAAGCAAGCAAAAAAAAAAAACACTGAGGAAGAGCAGATTTGAATTTAGAAGCCAATTAAGATCATCCGTGTGATCGTGCACTTCAGGGACAAGCCTAGACTGATCACACTAAAGTGATTGTATGGATCAAAGAGTTGCGATTACAAAGTTGTTCCCCCTGAACACAGGATGCTGTAAGTCACTGAGCAAAGGCTGCCAGAATTGCGCAACGTTGACTTGTGCAATATTGACAACCATTGGTGCTCATTTTCTTTTTCAGAGAGAATCGACAATCTGTATATATATTTTGAACGTTTTTTTAGTTTAACAACTTTGTTTATCTCAGGGGTAGTTAAATTAGGGCAGTAGCATTATGATACAACAAACACATAAAAGACAAATCACTTACAAACAATGTTAAAAAACACAATCAAGCATGCTTCATTATTCATTCATTTTCTTGTCGGCTCAGTCCCTTTATTAATCCGGGGTCGCCACAGCGGAAAGATCCACCAACTTATCCAGCATTAGTTTTACGCAGCGGATGCCCTTCCAGCTGCAACCCATCTTTGGGAAACATCCATATACTCTCATTTACACTCATACACTATGGACAATTTAGCCAACCCAATTCACCTATACCGCATGTCTTTGGACTTGTGGGGGAAACCGGAGCACCCGGAGGAAACCCACGCAACCACAGGGAGAACATGCAAACTCCACACAGAAATGCACACTAACCCAGCCGGGGCTCGAACCAGCGACCTTCTTGCTGTGAGGTGAACGTGCTACTCACATACACCACTGTGGCGCCCATGCTTCATAATGACTTCATAAATAGTACTTCATAAAAAAAAATAAAAAAAAACATAGGACCCATATATTAAACAATTTAAACTTTCTAAAACGTAAGGTGGTAAAGCCTTATTGCCTCAGGAACAAAGGTGAATTTATTTATCTGTTAGAAGAGCATTTAATGCGTCTAAACCTTCTTCCAGAGGGCAACAGAACGAAAAAAGGCTTCAGAGGATAGGAATCATCTCCTATCACACTTCGAGTTTTCCTTACCATATGCTGTTCATGCAACTCTGCTAGACTGCACAGAGGCAAACCAATAACCTTGGACCAGTTTTGCCTAAGTTCTGAAGCCGATTTTTGTATGCAAAGTGAGGAGAACCAGCATAAACAGGAAAAGCTTAATATACTCTCAATATAGGTAGTATAAAAAGTCCTTAGTATTTTTTCCTACACAGTAAAGGCTCATACACACCGGGACTTTTCATTTGCGTTTATCGTCAACGTTTTACGAGACGTTTTTCTGCATTCAAACCCAAGCCATTTTCACTGGCGTCAAGCAGAAGAGTATGCAAAATCACTCCTTGTTGTTAGATGGAGCTTAATGAAAATAGAAAGACCCTGGTGGCGCTACAAAACTTTAAGCTTCTGACACCCATTTGAAAACACAGTAGAAGAAGAGAGAAAGTTGACACGCTTGTTGTCAAAGAACTTAGAATCACCAATCAATAGTGATTCTATGGTCTTTGTTGAAGTCACTGGCAATTCAAGCAATGTCGATGTCTCGTTTATCATACAGCACTTTTCATTCGGATACCAGCGCAATAAGCAGCTCCACGTTCATATTGCCTCTGGGCATCTTCTTCAATGTGGCTCGCATTGTCAGTTTTGCGCTTGAGCGCCTCCAAGGGGTGTTTACTGTAACTTCAGCAGCTCCGTACACGTGAACTAAAGTGCCAATCTGATTGGTGGAGAAGGTCTTGACGCGACACGTCAAACCAAAAAAAACGAGCACGAGCCGTTTTTTTAAAAATGACGCTTTTACGCCTGCCTTTTTGCGCGTTGATGTGCACGATCACATTAGCTACGTTTCCATCCAGCTATTTTTATTTGCATTTTGGATATGTGCATAAAAAAAAAATAAAAAAAAACAGTTGATGGAAATGCCATGATGCACATACATTTTGAAAATGTGCATAAAAACTGAGTAGGATAAAGTTTTTATTCGATAAGAACAGATGTGTATAAACTGCGATGGAAACACTTTTACCGCATAAATTCCAGTATGCGCATTAAAAAAAAGGTCATGTGATTTTGCTATAAGAGATCATGTGATGATGAAGTGTGTAAATGGACAAACCAGCAGGCTGAGCACATCGTAAATCATCTGAAATGTTGTTTTGGTCATTCTAAAACACCTTACCGCTCAATTAGTTGTGTTATTATATTATTAATGACCTCCAGAATCAAGAGCGTCTGTGCTCCGCGTCTGACACCTTCAAACACCACCCCGCAGTCACTGCGTGTCAGGATTGTCTTCTGAGGCACAAGTCATTTATTAAATGAAGAAAAAGATTGACACAGCTTCTCATACTGGAGCAAATTACGGTTTTACTGTTGATATTTGTCGCCAGTTAATTAGGAAGAGACAATTTTGTCCGCTTTCATTCGTTGGATGGAAATAATCCAGTTAATCTGCGATAATCCAATTTTGTGCATAGTTCAATCGCATTTTTGGATGGAAACATACAGTAGCTATTGGCGCCCTTTATTTAGTCACGAGGCGTTAAGCGTCGACCGAAAACGCAGGCAAAAAACATCTAGGTGTGCACGGGCCTAAAGAGTTCAGTTTCCCAAGAACAAACATTCCCATATGCACTTTTTTAGTAACAGCTTCTGAGTTCTGCTGGGACTTTAACGTGATATCAAAGATTGTGCCAAGTTGCTTATATTCCTGTACCCTTTCAACTTGTTTTCCATTAAAATACACTGGGTTTCACCTCTAGGGCATTTTTTCAAAAAATCAATTACCATCTCTTTCATTTTTGTGATGTTCAGTTGTAGTTCAGCTTCTTTGAACCACTTAAAAAAAAACTCATTATGATTAATCGCTGTCTGTAGGACTTTCCAGCATGTGTCACTATTGTTTGCATATGTCCAATGTATTACAAGTGACAGATGTTATTATGTTCCAGGATGTTTGAAAAATATATAAGTGTATATTTACCATGGTATTCTAAATGCGGGCACATTTATGTTTTATTTCATATACATCATAATTCTAATAGATTATGGATTCGTGTATTACTGTTCCTAGCCAAAAGGTTGTGTCCGTGTATGCGTTAAGATGCAACAGTCATTTTTCTTTTCTCTCAGTCGGTTATTGTTCGGGGCTGGTGCGCTTGCTGGTTTATAACCTACAGTAGCAACTGTCCAATTAAACGAGGTAGAACATCGAAGTATTGATAGAGTAGTGTAGCATTAGTACTCTGCCTAGTTTGTGAATGAACACTGTGTATGTGCATGCAATGAAAGATCAAAAGTGGCTCGAGCTGTAGCCATCGTGCTTGCCCTGAAACCCTTCCAGTGGGGAGTTTATTGAGGTACAGTAGGTAACTTAATAAAAACTGGACACTGTCATTATTACATTCTGTGTATGTTAACAAGGATAAAATAAACTGTAAAAAAGTAAAATAAGTAAAAAGTAAAAAAAGTTAATTACAGAAATTTACCGTAAAATAATGGATATTAAATTATAGAAATTTCCTTAAATTTAAATTTCTGATAAATTTCTGTAATGCCGGAAATAAACCGTAAAATTACGTTATTTATTTTTTTATTTTAACAGTGTGTATGGCATATAGATGCAGTGCTATTCCAAGATTAATATGAGATTGGGCAAAGTGAACACAATATATCACCTTTAAATTGATTAATCATTAACCTTAATAATGCAAAACGTGTCCATGACATCAAAATCAGTTTATGTATTTTCAAATATTACCTTTGGCCCCGTTTACACCGTCACTGTCAGTAAATTGATGCCCAATTCTCATTTGTTGCCTATATCAGATTGTTTTGCCTGTCCGTTTACACGTTCTTTTAATTGTGACCCATGTCCGATTCATGCGCTTACACTTGCCATACAATTTAAGACGTCGCACATGCGTAAAGGCAGGTTCTAGCATCTGCGCAGTTCGCCCAACTTTAAAATGATTTTGAGGTGGAGAGGAGAGAAATGACCTTCAACGCAGCTTTCGCCTATAGTTTATATATGGTGTCTTCCACTGACTCATCTGCCCACAGGGTAAGAAGGCAGGTAACTTCTGCGGTCGACCACTGACCACTTTCCTCCTTCATGTTTCCTCTGCTGTTGTTGTTTACCGCGTCGGCGTCTCCACACACACTCTTCCTTCTACGTCATTAAACCGCGGAGAAGTACCACAATGTCGCAAGTTTAATGAAGTACAAAACAGAACGCCTCAATAAATCAGATCTGCCTATTTACATGACAGCCGCATTGTCACATAGCCGATTTATACCTGATTTCCACATATGAAGGAGGCCTGAAACCCATCTCTGAATATCCAAATGCATGTGTTTTTTTTTTGTCACAGAACAGATCCGATCTGTGTCACATGAGCAAAAAAAAAAAAAAAAAACATCGGAATAGGGTGACATTTAACTGGCAGTGTAAACAGGGCCTTACATGCAGCGTGTAATATAGTTGACTATAAATGTAAAATGTTTGCAAAGTTTTAAATAATAAAGTGCATGATTATTGCAAATTGATGCTTGTTATGTATTAAAAAATAAATGAAATATATAATTTCCTTTTTGTATTTAGTGAGTGTTTCTTTTTGTTGTATATGCCTCTGTTGTGTTTCCCTTCTCTCCGCCTCTTTCTCCTCAGCAGGTTTCATTATTTCATTATTCACAATCAGATGCCATCACGTGGAGACTTGTTTGCGAATACCATTTAAACCAGACTGGAATGTCGTTCGGAGAGTCTCCTCTCTCCCGGCTTGTGTTATTCATTTTGTGAACTTAAACTTTGTTGTACAGATAAGGCTACTAAAATCGCGTGAGTGATCTAAAATGTTCTCGCATCTTACTGCAGTATCCTGTGACAAAGCAGAACATCGTCCAACACAAGAAGGACATGACCAGCAGGGGGCAGTTTGTAACATAGTGAACATGTAATGTAGCAGCCAGTCACGTGAGCAAAAGCAGTGAGATGTGAAGCTCTGCTAAACATTCGTGCAGACCAGCGAAAGCAAGCGCTCCATTCCGTTTATGCTCGCCGGTAAACCAATACAGCTCAGATCCCAGCAGACATAAAATTTCTCTAGTAGGCTAACTGTTTTTGCTGCCTAAATTTAAAACACTTTGATCAAATGAGTTTCTTTCAAAGCGGCATTCTTTCTTGTGCTTTTTTTTTTCTTTCAGTACAGTGTTTAAAACGCGTTTCTATATTTACTCGGCGAAATTGTTGAAAGTGAAAGCTGAGTGTTGATTCATTGAGATCTTTGCGGCGACAAGTGTGCTGAGGAGGGTGCCTTTTTGTTTTATTACGTTTTGTCCTGTTTTGTGGTTAGTAGGGAGGTAAGTGAATGTTATTTTGTTTTGTTTTATTTCATGTGCAGGTAAGAGGGTTAAAACAATGTTTAATTTTTGTTTGTTATTTTGGCATTTACCTCCACAGGCTTTTTATTGGCTCCTTTTGAAGTTAAATAAATTAGATTTTACGTTATTTCTTTGGTCAATTGTTTTTGTTGTTCCTTTTGAACGGGAGATGAGACTCCAGGCTCCTCGTTAATTTAGAGGTGTCCTTATTATTTTCAATTTAATATTATTTATTGTTACGGATCTGGCTTGCTCTGTGGAGCCATCATTTTTAAGTTAGATTTTCGTAACAATGCTCAAAACGCAAGCATCCACACATAAAGACTTTATCACAGATAAAATGCTAGCAGGAATGTAAAATCAGGAAAGTACATCTATATTTAATAGAGTTAGAGATGCATCAATTGTCCAGCCAGGTTTGTTTTTATTCCCAATAAATCCCTGGTATCCCTATATGTGACACAGAATCACAAGCATGATTATGTCCCTTTCAAGTATGCGGTGCATGTGAAAAATGTCACATGCTGTCAGCTGAACACACGCGCTGGTATGAAGTTTTTTTGCAGGATGGGAGTTGACAGACATGCCTCATTATCAGTGAGAGCTGATTCATGAGAGTATGATATGATGCATGTTTGAATGCATGGAACATTTATATTTCAGAAGATGACCAAAATAATAGAAAACATGAGCCAGAGGTGTCAAGTGGCTTTTTTTAACTTGATGCCTATATTATGCATTTAAAGGGGACCTATTATGCCCCTTTTTACAAGATGTAAAATAAGTCTCTGATGTCTCTAGAGTGTGTGTGTTCGTGTGTGTGTGTGTGTGTGTGTGTGTGTGTGAATGTGTGTGTTTGTGTGTGAAGTTTCAGCTTAAAATACCTAACAAATAATGTTTTAGATCTCTTTGAAACCGCCCTTTCTAGGTTTTTATACTGATCATGTCGTTTTGGTGACTGTCGCTTTAAATTCAAATTAGACTGTGCGGTTTTAAAAAGAGGGCGGAGCTACAAACGCATAAGGGCAGCATAACGGCAGACTCAAAAACAAGACTTGCGTCCAATGGTAATGAGGGAGAGATCATCACTAATGGGGGGGCTTTCCCCCCCTGATGACACACACACACACAGAGAGAATGTCAAAGTGTTTCCGCAGACTTTTTAATCAAGAGTGAATTGTCGGCGTCAGTGGTGTAGTGGTCTGCTTCCCTGCTGCTTCTCTGCTTCCCATGCTTTCCTCTCAATTCTCTCTACAGTCCTATCCAATAAAGGTGAAAAAACTCAAATAATAATAATAATAATAATAATAATAATAAAAATAAAGAGTGAATATACCACTATTAGAAGCTGGTTATAATCACAGACTGTTACCACAACTGCTTTTAAACCCCTTCATAAATTGAACAGTTCTAAAACTGAGATTTTACTCCTCCCCACCGTTGTTAACAGGTATAGTGATTTTAAGCTCTCGATTGATGACATTCAATTATCTCCCTCTCCTCAGGTGCGCAACCTCGGGGCACTATTTGACGCTCAGCTCAGTTTTGATTCCCACTTCAAGCACTTAAATAAAACAGCCTTTTTCCATCTATGTAACATTGCACACATTAGACCAGTTCTATCACAGAAAGATGCTGAGAGGCTTGTCAATGCCTTCATAACATCTCGTCTTAATTTGTGTTATTCGCTGTTAGTGGTTTACCAGCAAATTCCCTTTAAAGATTACAGTATATTTACAATTCTGCCGCACGTGTTTTGACTTATACATCCTCTCGCCATCACATCACACCTGTTCTCCAGCACCAGTTAAATCACGTATTGATTATAAGACTCTGATTTTAACTAGACTCTGCATGTCGTGTCTGTGCAGTCTGTGCATGATTGAAGCGCTTGATGCATCACTGAGACACACCACTCAACCCCTTCGGTATTTACCGACACTTTTAAAACTTAGCAGCACAAAGGGAAGAAATCGGTGCATTGAGGATCTGTCCAATGAATTTTTGAGCCTTTTCTAATTTATAATTATAATTATAATAAGGCCTTCTTTGTGTGTTCAGAATATTTGGGATATAGTAGGCCTACATGACAACTTTTAAGTGCCTTATAATAGGCTACCCTAATGGCTTTTGTTGGCTTATAAATTACACAGAATATAGCGTACATGCAAGATCGGATTTGGATCAGCCGATACCCGATCCAGCAAAAGTATGTGGTATCAGACCGGTGCATCTCTAATTAATCGCCATCATTATTACATTATTGTTGCCTTTCAGTATTATTATTTTAAAAAGACGATAATTTGTCTTGTCAATAACTAATCTTTAAAACTTTGCAGACCTTTTACATTCTCAAACAGCTACTTTTCACAATGCATGAAAGGTGATATTTGAAAAAGCATGCTTTTGAGATTGTATTGTATTACAGCCCAAGACGTAGAGAAAGATAACTGAAATAGTTGCTTGAAAGTGTTGCAAATATGGTCACAGAGAGACCAGAGTGACAGAGTCTTTGCTCATGCTTCCTCTTTCACTGTAAGGACACTTTAAATCACATGTTTCTGGTGGCGTGGACGGCATCATCATTAAACATTTCACACACACATGTAATTATTCCTTTTTGAAATCCTAATGTTTGTTCATTTATTGCAACATCAGCAGCTTGTACTATTTCATGACAAGATTAATATAGTAATATTACATAATAATAACAACAACAACAACAACAAAATATTCAAGAGGAGATGACCTAATACCCTAATGACTGAATATTCAATTTAAATGAATCATAAAGTATTCTTCTCCTCTCGTGTTTTCCAGAGTATCTGGCTTTGTCACAAAAACAAACCAAATATATTTTAATAAAAAATAAATGGAAAACATATCTATTTAAGGCATCCTTGGAATTTTAAGTAAATATATATTGTCTGTCTTGTGTTTGAATAACACGTAGGTTAGTATATGCTCCACTATACCGGTTTTGTTTCCGTCCGCTTAGCGTTTGTGTTTGCTTGTTTGGCGCCATCTTGTGACAGAATAATGCACAGATTAGTGTATACTCCATCAGCTGTTTTTGTTTCTGTCAGCTTTGCATTTAAATCAAAGAATTAATTAAGTAATATGGCTTGGAACAACGTTTGGTTCATGTTTTGTGGCAAGTAGCCATGTAATAACCGGGATAAAGTACATCCAGGATGGTTGTCTTCGCAGAATAAAGCCCTTCAGTTTCATACAAGCCTTTCAGACTATATTCTGCGATAACAACCTCCTGCTGTTTTTATTTTTTGATGTCTTGGTCACACTATTTGGAAGACCAGAACAAATTGCCTCGGGGCCGGGTTCGGCCCGCGTGCCGCCAATTAAATAGCACTGCTATATGCTATATAACTGCAGGTTAACCACTTTATATACAGTATGATAGCTTTAACTGCTAAAAGCTATTAGTTCCCAGTTAATTAGTTAGTTATTAGTAACTAATAAAGTTATAACTAATAACCTTAACTTTTCCGAATTTGATTCCAATGCAATTATGTGCAACTTTAGTGAAGCTGCTTTGAAAAAATTGTTATTGTAAACAATTATTGTGTATACAAATAAACTTGAATTGAATTGAAAATACAGTCACAGCTACCTGTTGGAAAAGAGTGAATTTGCATATTCATTCAGCCTGTCTACTATTTTTGTTTTGTACGGTAGCTTTTTAAATGTAGCGTGGAAATGGTTAATATGTGTTTGTCCACATATAGAGAGAATGCAAGATATATAACAAGTGAATTTGTTCAGTGTTTTAGCCACACTGACCAGCCCTAGAGAGATGTTGTAATAGAGTATAGTTTAATATTACTCAAAGAACGTTTATGACCTTGGTTGACAAACTAATAGGGAACCACATACAGTATTTGTTAAAACACAAGTTGTGTCTGGGAAAAGAGAAAAACAAGGACAGTAGATCATCAGATGTCATATGAAAAACAGGTCATGAATGTAAAAAAAGTGTACAGAAATAATCCAGTCAGATCAGACCACAGTCCTCCCTTTGCTTGCTAGTACATGAATGCAACCATAATAAAAAAAAAGTAAGCGCTCTGGTCATGTGACAATTTGCACTAACCATGACACATCTGTACACATTTAACCAAGACCCTTTTTTTTTCTTCGATATCTGAAGAAAATGCACCAGTTAGTCACTTTTTAAAGAGCTTTATAAATCAAAAACTTCTTTACAGTCAATATTGTGACCAATGCAATTAAATGGGTTTGTTAAAGGGTCACGAAACACCAAAACACATTTTTTGAGCTGTTGACAGTCATATGTGTCCCACGCTGCTATAAACACTATTAGGACACATATATTTCGCTAAAGAGTGAAAATTGGTTGTTTTTGCATCATTTCGAGCAAATTTGAAACGATTTTTTGAAGCTGCGTCAAGCCATGCGTGTATTCCAGCGTGGAGAGTGGACGTCTGTACCGACCAGTGCATCGTGACGTCTCTGAGTGTGCAGCGTTAATTCATGAGAAAGACTTGGTTCAAAACAATTAGCGCGCTTTATTGTGTATGCGGCACAACTTCATTAATATGCATGATCGCTCTGAAGATTGTTTTCACCTGTTGCAGTGTCCAGACGACAGAGAGACGCCACGCTGTGTTGCCAAAACAAGTGGAAAGAGAAGAATTGTTTGGAGACACAGGTCGCCAGTGTTGTGTTTATGTGCTGCAATGAAGGTTTTGTTTTCATTTCCCACTATGAGAGCGCAGCTGGACTCACGCGTGCAGCAGAAATGTGTTTGTAAGGAACTTTTTTTTTTTTTTTTCACCCGAGAGCTTTCAGCATCTGGAAATGGTGAAATCCGGATTTGCCGCTCGTCTCCTTTTAAAAAAAATACACAGCTGCAGTTCATGTTGATTGTCCTGTCTTTGGTAAGTAAGATCAGTGCTCTTTGTTTGTTTATTCATGTGAGAAAATTAGTTTCGTCAGCAGTACCGTTTCAGTGTTTATAGACAGACCTTAGTCAAAATGATTACACTGTTACTGAGTGTACAGCACGCTAACATCACTACAGTATTATAGACTGAAAGATCCGCTGTAGATGCTCCTCTCCGAGTGGAAACATATAAACACCGCCGCATTTTGTGACAGAATAGTGTATACACACGCGGCTTTCTGATGCTACCTACCGAGAGCATAAGTTACAGAGGGTTACAGAGGGTACCTACGGAGGGTTTTTTATTTCTCTCATATGCCGCACGGTATCAAACACTCCATTAAAAACGCACTCTTAGCAGTTTCTCGCCTCTCGTTTGTCACGGGGGCATGCAAGAAATGTTCCTGGATTAAAGTGAAAGTGCCGTTAAAGTCGACAAATTAATAATTTGGCAAATAATTCGATTACTGACGTCCATGTAAACACAGTCACTGTCTTTCTCCTCTGCGTCTGTGTGTTTGTTGTGCCTTTGTGAAAATCAGCATTTTTATGCAAAACCTTCCCTCTTTCCCTCCCCCGACACTCCCATCTAAACCGAGCTGGACACACCCACTTTCCTGAGCTTTTTCAAACTAGAGGTGTAAAAAACACCCCGCTGAGACAGGGGGGTTTCGTGGCCCTTTAATAAACCCAAACGGGGTGATCAGAATCTTTAATTAATTTATTAGAGCACTAACGCAGGCACTTATTTTACATTATACTGGTCACCGTGATCTGCCATTGAAAACAAACAAATTAACACTTAGATGGAGTAAAAATAATTTGAAAATAATAATAATAAATAAGGAGTTTGCATGTTCTCCCCATATTGGAGTGGGTTTTCTTCCCGGTGCTCCAGTTTCCCCCATAGTCCAAAGACATGCGCTATAGGTGAATTGAAAAAACTAAACTGGCCGTAGTGTATGAGTGTGTGAATGATTGTGTAGGGATGTTTCCCAGTGATGGGTTGAAGCTGGAAGGGCATTCGCTGTATAAAACATATGTTGGATAAGTTGGCGGTTCATTCCATTGTGGCGACCCCTGATTAATAAAGAGACTAAGACGAAGGAAAATGAATGAATGAATGAATAAAAGTAGTGAGACTTACCAGAGCATGATCAAAGCTAAAGGTGCTAATATAATACGCTGATATATCACTGTCCGCAAGAGGCTGCGAGATCTGAGCAACTATCCCACATTCATCTGGAAAAGGAGACACAGAGAGTCAATAATGGAGATCAATCTGGCTTTCTGATTTAATATGTAGTGTCTGTCCATCAGTCACTCAGATAAACAGATTTCGCAACTGTCTGGATTAGTAACTGAATTAGACATTTATCTATTTATATGCACAGGCATCAGGAGTGGAAAGTAACTACGCACAAAATAAAAAAAATTTAGTTAGATTGAATCTATGCAATTCATTTATAAGGATAGTGCCTATTTAAAATATTTATAATTCTGAAGATTCAGTTCGTCGGTGGCCATGAGCCTGTCATACTGAGCAGAGCAAAGAAATTGATAGTTGACGTTCCACCACAAGATGGCGACAGAGACCACATTATAAGTCTGTAGGGGGAAAAAAGCTGAGCGCTTTCTCAGCGTAAATCAATCTGATCAAATCATTATAAAACGAGAGTAAAAATGTATGTGACATTCTAGGTCTCTCTATTTTGTATGTTGTAGTTCTGTATTTATACCACAGCAATCTGGCAGTGTTTGCTTTGCTTTGGTTTTTTTCAGGGGTTAATTTTTTTGATATCCCAATTGCAACGGAAATACTGGGAAATCTCTGTAGACTGGTGGCATTTCATGCTGTTCAGCCTTATAATCTTTAATCTGTTTTGTCGTCACTTTAGATCAGAGGTGCCCAAACTTTTTCTTATGAAGGGCCAAAAACCAAACATGATTGAGGCAAGAGGGCCGAAGGTAAATATAGCTGCAATGAATAATTTCTTAACTTATTTAATAACGCTTAAAAATGACTAGAAAACACTGCTTTATATTAACTAATACAGTGACACAATGAACTTATTACAGTAAAAACAAAATCTAATTTATAACAGAATTACACAAGTTTTTGCCTTGACTGAAAAAAAATCAGGTTCATTTACAGCATTTAATTGAAACATTTAGTTTCAGTTTGCTTTTTTGTAGCTCAGCAATAAAACAAACAAAAAAAGCTAACCTCAAATTAGAAAACGACAATCTCTGTTAAATGCATTTGCCCCATCATACTCTCTCCTCTCAGATGGGATGGTGGGCCAAATCAAAGGTTACAATGGGCCAACTGTGGCCCACGGGCCCTACTTTGGGCATCTCTGCTTTAGATATTACGCTACACTCTCAGAAATTAAGGTACGCAAGCTGTCACTGGGGTGGTACCTTTTCAAAAGGTACACATTAGTACCTAAAAAGTACAAAAGCCTTCCTCCTAAAATTTTTAGGTACTAATATATACTTTTGAGGTATTAATATGGACCTTTTAAGTACAAATGTGTACCTTATGAAAAAGTACCACCCCAGTGACAGCTCACGTACCTTAATTTCTGAGAGTGTATCATTCAAATACTAGCTCTAAAGTGACATTGGTGAATGAGCAACAGTTTCTGCTGTTCGGATGTCAGCTGCAGATGTGTATGAATGGCAGAAGAAAGTAGTTCCTCATACACAATGATTTTTGAGACTCTCAGTGTTGGATTTTCTTTTTTATATACACAATTATGCCGTCAAACTAGTGTATAAACACAATATCAGACACGTAGCAGTGCGATATGGCTGTATATCGGCACTGCTGGGGCACTAAGGCACAGCGCACGGCTCCTAGCAGTGCCGATATACAGCCATATCACACTGTTATTTGTGTGATTTATATATATGTTAAAAGATAAGTAAAAAATATTTGCGATAGATTAATTAATACGGTCAACAGAATTGCCAGTAATCATTACAGATCACTTGCATTTAAAACACACAGCACACACAAACACAGAGTTCCTTTTTATTAAATTGTTTGAACAAATGGTTACACTATTTCACAATTCACGGTATTAATGAACCATTAACTAACTCTACTAACTATTAATAAACAGCTAATTAGTAGTTTATTAAGCTAATAATGTAGAAGTTGGGTTTAGGTTTTGAGTAAGATTAGAGAGGCAGAATAATATCATACTTAACTACTAATGAACAGTTAATCTCT
This sequence comes from Danio albolineatus, assembly GCA_903798035.1. Classification (NCBI taxonomy): domain Eukaryota; kingdom Metazoa; phylum Chordata; class Actinopteri; order Cypriniformes; family Danionidae; genus Danio; species Danio albolineatus. The sequence continues at coordinate 1,326,080 of CAIGQQ010029922.1, read as the reverse complement.
TAATAAGAGGCAGGTAATAAGCCAGTAGTAAATAGCATGAATTGTGACCTAAACTAAAGGTGTTACCGAACGGATTATTACAACAGAATTAAATCCCAATTGAAAATGTATTTCTGTATTGCAAATATGTTTACTCTTCTTTTTTTAAAGTTAATTCAGTTCATGACACATGCATTTGCAATGCGTTACAGGATTGCTGTAGGATACCCATGTTTAATTTAATCACAGGAAATGAACTCCTACTGCTTCGGAACAAGTGCAGGATGAGTAAATAATGACAGGTCTTTCATTTATGGGTGAACTGTAAGTGTGATTTCTGACCCCGACAGACATCCCAACTGATTCATTCCAACAATCCTACAAGAATACTACAAAATATGCATCACCGTTTCCATAAAAATGACTGATCTTGAAAGCTCTTAGTCAGCAGCTGTTTATCAACCAAAAAGAGCTCCATAGTTGAAACACTTGAGCAACTCAGAAATGACTACAAATAGTCCAGGGACTCCCAATCCTTTGTCATTAATGGCCATTTTACCTCAAACATATTTACTCAAAGCCTGCCCTGATATTTTAAGTTACTATGTCAATATTAATAAACACATTCATATTCACAGTTCTCTAATGGATAATAAACTACATGTCTTTTCTTGAAAGTGTTTTATTTTGATTTAAAAAGGTGAACAGCTTCAAAACTTAAAGTGTAATGAAGCTGAATATTAATAATAGTAATATTGAAATCACAACGCAGCATCAAAATGTCTCTTTAACATGAACACTTCACATTTTGTGAATTTTATGACTCCCATAAACAGCCGAGTTTAAATAATTTTTGAATCCATTTAGTCGATCTCTGGGTCTGGCAGAAAGCACTTTTAGCTTAGCTAAGCATAAATCATTGAATCAGATTAGACCATTAGCATCTTGCTTAAAATAGAGTTTGGATAATGTTCCTATTTACTCACCCAGTTCTTGTAACGTATGAGCGGGCGCAGCCATTTGAATCTTTTTGGCTCGAGACTTCCGGTCTCATTCACTTTCACTGATTTTTAGACGTTAAAAAACTGCTCGTTATGCTGCTTGATGTTGCAAACTGACACTTTCTTATTATACTATTCTGCTTTGCCTGTATAGTCATGCAAACACTTGTTTATAGACCGTTCTCTGTGGTTTATTATTCCTAGTCATTTCTCCCATAGGCAACTAAATCAGAACTTCTAAAACAAATTGCAAAAACGAGCGCACTTCCGCATTGAAGAATAAGGCCAATAGCTTGAGAACACTTTACAATGAGGTTCATTAGTTAATGCATTTACTAACATGAACTAATCATGAACAACACTTGTACAGCTTTTATTAATCATAATTGAACATTTACTAATGTATTATAAACATCCAAGTCCATGCTTGTTAACATTAGTTAATGCACCATGAGTTAACATGAACTAACAATGAACAACTGTATTTTCATTAACTAATGTTAACTAACATAAACAATTACTGTAGTAAATGTATTGTTCATTATTTGTTCATGTTAGTAAATGCATTAACTAACATTAACTAATGAACCTTACTGTAAAGTGTGACCAATAATAATAATAATAATAATAATAATAATAATAATAATAATAATAA
>CAIGQQ010029922.1:1298622-1324435 GCA_903798035.1 Danio albolineatus | reverse complement strand
TAATAATAATAATAATAATAATAATAATAATAATAATAATAATAATACAATAAAATAAATTTTTATTTTTATTTTTATGACTTATGATCTGCGGGCATTTTTTGCTATTTCTGCGGAGTATTTTGTTAAAAATCTGCGGATTTATGCGGACTGATTTTGGGAGTACCATAACAAAAAATTTAATATATGAACTAAAAAAATAATACCTTTTTAACTTTTATTTAATGTTTACAATGCGAATCCAATTAAATCCACTTTATTTGGTAAACAAAGCAAGTCTCTCATATAAAATCAAACTAAAAGACAGAAAATAGTATAATACAAACTGTATAGTAAATAAATCACATGAATATTTTAATATTAGTCAATATTATTACTGAAATGAATAAAAAAAACTGAATAAATAGAAATTTACACACATTTACAGCAGTAAATAAACAGAATCAATGATGGGCTAAAAATCTGCGGAAATCTGCAGAATTCTGCGCGCGCAGATTCCGTGTGGCCCTACTTATAACTTATCTTTTCATCAACACAGAAACCAACTAATTTTGTAAACCATGGAGTAGGATTTCAGCAAATTAAAAATCCCATACACAAAAAAATATGGAAAGTGTATTTTTAATTATTAGAATTTTTTTTTTTTGCAAAAATTGTAATACAATTTGAATTTAAAACCTAGAATACAGTATTTGAAATACTGTTAGGATATTAATAATGAAATAAGTACATTTAATTAAGCATTTCAGAAATATTAAAGAAACCGTTCGCCCCAAAATGTTAATTCTTCCATTATTTACTCATCCTTCACTTGTTCCAAACCTGTGTGAGTTTCTTTGTTCTTTCCCAAAAAGAAGACGTTCTGAAGAATGTCAATGGCAGATTTTTGTCGTCCCAACATTCTTCAGAATATCTTGCTTTGTGTTGGACCGAAGAAAAAAAAAATCATAAAAATGTAGAACCACCAGAGCGTGTGTAACGTAAACGACATTTTTTATTTTTGGGTGAACTATCCATTTAAGTGAAATTATTTTTAAATAATTACGTATACATGCCGCCTTTGAATGTGAAAGAGAAAGAAAAATAAATAAATAAATAAATAAATAAATCGAAAGAAAAGGTGAATGTCTCTCACCGAATCCGAGAGGCTGCCCTCCTATTCTCACCATCCTCCAGAGCTCACCAGAGGAGCTGGTGAACAGAAGATCAGCTGGGAATCTGACACACACACACACACACACACACACACACACACACACACACACACACACACACACACACACACACACACACTTATATATTTCTCAGACTGAAATGTGCAACATAAAATGCTTTGATATTCTGTTGGTAACTCAGTGAGGGTCATACGGTTTTCATTTGTTTGATTGAGTGTGGGGCGCCACGGTGGCATAGTGGGTAGCATGTTCGCCTTACAGCAAAAAGGTCGCTGGTTTGAGCCCCGACTAGGTCAGTTGGCATTTCTGTGTGGAGTTTGCATGTTCTCCCCGTGTTTGCGTGGGTTTCGTCTGAGTGCTCCGGTTTCCAAAGACATGTGGTACAGGTGAATTGGGTAGGCTAAATTGTCCGTAGTGTATGAGTGTGAATGAGTGTGTAGGGATGTTGCCCAGAGATGGGCTGCAGCTGGAAGGGAAATTGGAAAACAAATGCTGGATAAGTTGGCGGTTCATTCCGCTGTGGCGACCCCAGATTAATAAAGGAACTAAGTCGAAAAGAAAATGAATGAATGAATTCTGAATGAATGATTGTGTGTGTGTGTGTGTGTGTGTGTGTGTGTTAATTCCATATCAGCAGCATTGGCTATATTCTTGGCAATATTAGTAATAAAATACACTTTTTACAAACATATTTCTTAACCAAGCATTATAGAATAACTGACATACAGATGAAAACAAAACTGATAAAAGCTCTTTTAATTCAGTCAGTGACACATACTCTAAAATACTTTCAGGAGACACTTTGAATACATCTCCCTTTAAATATTTTCTCAATAAAAACGCTGCATTAAAATATGTTTCAGTCAAAATATCATTGTAACAAACTGCCCTTTCAATAAATATGTGTGCGTACGTCTTAAGTGGCCAATGCTACATCTTGTATTTATAACCTGGCCGTGTGTTTTTGAGGGCCTTACTGTCTCTGTGCTTCTGTGTCCATCACTAAAGACACGTATCCGTCAATCAGAGAGAAGGAGAAGAATTTTATGCACTCCATGTCCTGCTCAACACTGGCGCCCTCTTTAGGACTGCAGAAGAAAAACACAAAGAGAAAAGCCAGATGAAAATAAAACACACACAAGCATGATGTGAACACACATTAACTGACTTCGCTGTGCTTTCATTGCATGTGTCTACATTTATTATTTAAAATTTTGGAATACAACTTTTTATGCATTTATATAGCTTTTTTTTGTCATTTTCTGTGTGCCTGATCATCTTGGGTCAAAGAAAGCACAAACTCCTTTGTGCATTTTACACTACAAAAGCATTCAAATTCAGACTACCTTCGTAAGTAGTAGCTGCATGATTCTGGCTAAAATGAGAAATTCGATTTTTTGGGGGGTTAAAATGAAGATCAGGAATTTCTCACAATTCTGTAGATGTAAAATGAAGGTTAATACGAGTCGGCTATTATTGTTGTTCTCAAACATATGGTAAAACACTAATATCTGGCCTATGTGTAGGTCTACTGTTGGTTAAATGCTAAATTTTGTATAGACTTGGAATAGTGGACTTAAACAGACTTTAAAACTGTCCTGTTTGTTGATTCACAGTAAAGTGACAACATCAGAATACAACTATTCATAATTCTGATGTTGAATTATTGTGTTTGAGACATGTGCTGGTCATTTGACAACATTATTAGACCATTTTTTCCACTGGTAAAATCAGACATTTGTCATTATCAGAGTTCCTCTTGCATTATATTCAACATTATATAGGCTAGAGTAGTTATACTGACCCAGTATATAACATTTATTTTCATGCTTTGTGTTCGCTATGAAAGAAAAATCCAATCAAATGCTTGCTGTAATCATAACTCTACAAATGCGATTATTTAAATGATGTGCACGCTTTCGGTTTCACTTTTCACTGCCGAGTACGCGCCTGTCATAGCTGGCATCACTTTAAGTTCAGTTAACAACAAACTGAAGGTTATTCATAACTTTATAACCTATGCAGGTTCTGTTCACTAACGTAGACATCATTGGCAGGCACACACGCGTCCTCTCTGTAGTAAACAAACAGTGCGGCGGCTCATGTGTGATTTTGTGGTCGCAAATGCAACATTACATTAAAACAGAAATTACATTTTTGGGTGACTTATACCTTATAATACAGTATGTGACACTTTTAACACCATTTCAAGGTGTCCACATTGCTGAACAACATACAGTATATAAAACAATGTGTGTCCACCTTTACGCTTCTTTCCTGACCTTGAAAATATAACTGGCTGAATTGTAGAAAAGCTGAATTAGGATCGTGTGTAGGCTCGAATCGAGATCATGATCTTTTTTTCGATAACATTTTTTTCCAACTGTTTTATTCCAATCTTTTCTTCTCACAAAATTTCTGAAACATCTCACTCAAAATGCAAAACTACACAGCAAATCTCCACAACCAGAAGCTGTTTCTCACTCTTGAACTTTTCAATTGTATAAAACACTTTTCTCAAAACACTACACACAATTCTTGACCTAAGAATTGACCGTTTCCACTGAGTGGTACAGTACTGGTCGGTACGGGTCACCTTTATCAGGCTTGCGTTTCCACTGCTAAAGGGTACTCTTTTGGTGGGCGTGGTGTACGACAGAAAGTTTCAGTCGATGTCATTTTTGCTCAAGGAAATGTTTACAGTAAAGCTGTACGGGTCGTTCACAAATCATACGAGTAGCACTTCTCACAAAACAGAGGCTTTATTATACACATAAACAATGGTATATAAATGTTCATTACTGACCTTTCTATGAACATGATCTGATTATAACTGCAGATCAGTGATGCGAAATAGCTCCTTACAGTCTCCGATATGTTACCAATTACAAAAAAACTACACACAGCATACATTTAGTCCTTATTTGGATTCAAAAACAACACTAAATATAGCCCACAGTCAGTGCAAACCTCTCATCTGTGTCTTTAATCTTCACCAGCACATGTAGCCTCTTGTTAGAAAGTAATTTCGTCATTCTGAGTTCACAATGGTCCAGAAGGTAATGATAATTGTTAAACGTAGCAGATTTTCATGTTTGCTGAAACAATAATTTGCTCTTTTGTTTTTTCCAGCTTCTCCTTTGTGTTTGCACACCTCAGTCTCGTGTTTGTCTGTTTCTGAAAGGATCGGGTTTCAAAAGCAGGTCAATAATCAAGCGCACAGGATCGGGTTTCAAAAGCAGGTCAATAATCAAGCGCACAGGATCGGGTTTCAAAAGCACGTCAATAATCAAGCGCACGTTATTATCATCAACTCAAAAAGTTTGTCATTTCAAATATTGACACGCACGTGAGCGAATGGGAGCAAGCAAAACCACTCGCTCTTCAGACGGGTTCGTAAAAAACTACGAGGCACAGGGGAGAATCTGCTCTTCTCTTGGCTTTGTGGCTGTTCAAGATGACGACAATGTTTGTTTGAGCTCAGGTCGACCATGGCTTGTTATTATATGTTTATATTATTTCAGAGTATTGTCTCTCGGCTGTGTATTAAGCATGGCGGGTCCTTTGTTTTCATTCTGGCTTGTTGCGCGAGCAAATGACGTATCTCTGTAAACCAATCAGCGTTCAGCTACACATCTAGCTCCTCCTTTTGGTACCCTTGGTACCCTTTGCAAAGGGTGACCAAAAAGTGGTACAGTACGGTACACTTTTAGTAAGTGGCAACGACCTTAAAAGCGTACCGAACCGTACCGTACCACTCAGTGGAAACGGACCATAAAACACACAAATCTAACAGGAAGCTACTTGCTTTCCTTTTCCAAACACATCCAATCAAAACGCTACACTTATCCACACGGCTGCACACACACACACACACACACACACACACACACACACACACACTGCTCAAATGTGGAAATTCTAATGTCTTAACTGATCCCTAACCAGTCACTGCTTCACTGTAGTTAAGGTCAAAGGTTACAGGACACTGGGCTGTTCTGGTGCAAAAAAACAAACCAACTGGTTTGCCACCCATCCACAATTAGTAGTTTTGTGCCTACCTACCCTATATTCACCTTTTCTAAATACTAAATTCTAAATTCCTCTAGAAAAGAATTGAGGAATACTTCTCAGCCTGGCACTGGCAAGTATATTGTAAGTTTATTAAGCTTCTCCAGGCAATAGACGCCAACACAAAATTAAAAATTGAGTTTCCTTTATGAGTTTCTTTCTTCTGTTGAAGAAGATACTTTGAAGAAGGTTGGTTTTCAACTTTCTTTAAAATATCTACTTTTGTGTTTAATGGAGGAAAGAAACTCAAACAGGTTTGTAATAAGTAAAGGGTAAGTAAATGAGGGCAATTTTCAGTTTTGGCAAGTTTTAAAAGCAGAAATGTGTGAGAAAATGATTTAATTCAAAAAGCCTCTAGGTGGCAGTAGATGGCAGTGCTGACTTGCTTTTGTTGCAGACAAACAAAAGTCAAAGCAGTGAAAAGATCCCCAATGCATGAGTTTGTATCAGCACATTTCATACCTGTTCGAGTAAAACAAAACGTCTATGAGGGTGGTGGCGATCGCTGGCAGAGTATCCGGATCCAAACTCATTACGCAAAACTGATTCTCCGGGATCAACACTGGATGGACAGTTGCGTGTGGAACTGAATGAACACAAAGACAAACAATATTTAAAATTAAAGTTGGAATACTAACATTTGTTAAGTGTACAAGCTCTTATTAAACAAACTGGGGCAACCAATTAATTGAAAAATCACTAAAGATGCAATTAGAAATTATTTTACTAAACAAAACGCATTACACAAACACATAAAAACACATAAATCTGTCAAGTGGCGGTTCATTCCGCTGTGGTAACCCTGATAAACCAGGGACAAAGCAGAAGGAAAATGAATGAATGAAATCAAGTAAGTGCATTAATCAATAACATTAAAACTGACATTAATCTTAATCTGTTGTCAGTTCTGATATTTGGGATTGTAGTGTAAACACTGTGAAACATCAATATCTGTGCACTGTCCATTAACATAAAAAGTAATGTAATTTATTGAAGTAATATAAATAATGTAAAGGTTTATACATTATATTTATATTTTTTTAAATAGCTTACATTCGCAAATAACACAAGATGGGCCTACTGGGCAAAAAGGGGATGCCTCTCAGACACTTTATATATAAAACAGTCTCCTCATAAAAGCCGGATCATCAGCGCGCTGCTACATTGCAAACATATGATTTGATTTGCGTTCTCGGGACATAGCGGGTTTTGCTGCCAAAGGCAAGTGGCGTTTAGAGGCTTTTGCCAACAAACTGTTATTTCTGAATGCGCTGAAGCTGTGATTTAGATGATTTGAAGCTAAATGATTTGTTGAATATATACTGCAGTACGTGCCTAAAGCATTCGCTCAATGTCATTAGCTCAGTTTTGCTGGAAGTGGCGTTTAGCGGCTTTTGCATCTGAACTCTTCAACTGTAGATTTTATAAACTTGATGAAGCACCAAATATGTAATACTGTGATAATTACAGTAATATTTGAAAACAGACATGCTAAAATAGTTTGAAACTGTAAAAAGGGATTAGTTGACTTTAACAAGTGAGTACAATTAGCATAATTATAATTAGTTCCAAGTTATAATGGGTTTACTTTATCTTTATGAAGTCAACTTGTTGATATTAAGGCAATTGGTTTACACGCTTTTAGTAACTAATCACTTTTTACAGTGTAGTGAAGCAATCAGTTCTTCCACTTACAAAGTCTGCCATGTAAATAGCAAAAACGCCATGGTGCGATGCTACTGACTCTTAAAGGGACTGGGAGATGAGACTCTGATTGGTTTAATGCACATTATACTCAGAACACACCCATAACTCATTAAGAGAATAAGTACAACCCTGTTAGAACATGCACCGGATTCATAATAATAATAATAATAATAATAATATATATATTTTTTTTCTCTTATGCTTTCAGGATAATATAGTATTACGTTGTATCCGACTGTTTGTGTATTGTGAAATGGCCTTTGTACACCCTTTTTTTGTTTTTGTTTGTTTGTTCTATTTATGATAAAAATAATAAAAAGATTAATGATCATGCACTGGGGCGTGAACTGTATTTTCCAGTCCTTAAAATAGCAATTCAGACATGCCCTTAATGCTTTTGTGCCATGCGCTTCAGACTTTGTGCTCAGAACATTAAAATAGAGACCTTAAAGTTCAGAAATATTAATTCAAATTTGTTTTTCCAAAACTTTTCCAGGCCTGAATAAAAAGCCTTGTCAAAATTCAATGATCAAAATTCTGTCTCTCACCCTCTCTGCCGTTCCTCTGTAGGCCGTTGCAAGCGTCCTGACTGTGAACAGGCACTGATTCTCCTCCCTCCTCTCGGAAAATATTAAACTCCTCCACCAGGGTCTCCACCACCACAGACAGGTCTTTCTCTCGCACCTACAACACACACATTTCAGAATGCAATAACACACTTTATTTCAAGATACAATTCACACTATTAATAAACCGCTGAGATTTTTAGCTCAACACTCTACTGATTTGCTGCTTATTAATAGTTAGGGAGGTTGTAGTTGGGTTTACTGTAGGTATTGGTGTGCCAAGCTTGTGGCATCATATTCAAAAAGACTTGAGGCTGTAATTGATGCCAGAGGTGCATTAACAAAGTATTGAGCAAAGGCTGTGAACGCGTGAACACACCCAAACGCGTGCTCTAAGTCAGGAGAGCTCATTGGATTAAAGGTACCACTATTTATTTTGTTTTATTTGGCTCTTCGGAGTGAAGCGGCCAGTTATTTTTTGCTTTTGAGGTCACAACGATCGCCAGCGACGGTACAGGCCTGCAACGGGGTTAGGGAACTGTGTATATGTGTGTGCGCATGTGTATGAGTGGGCCCACGTGAATCTGAGCAGTTATTGGTCACATTGAAAGTTTGGGTTTAATGGTTTGGGTTACCGTTATTACATTTTGACACGTGATAAGAGTATCTATACAGAAAAATACAAGTTTTAAGGATCATTTACAGTATATTGGTCTGTTAATTTAGATAGAGTGAACATGTAATTTCATTTAAGGGATTTCTCTGAGGGATTAACCCCTAAGGTGCTGTATTATTTTATATTATTGTGTTTCTTTTTGTTTGGTTAAATCTCTGTAAACCTTTGTCTAACTAACACTGCCAAGTGTGATTTATATTTTCCTATTTTATTTTTTATTTGTTAAATAAATAGTACAAGTGGTTTAATTTAAACAATCTCCTTTTCTCGGTTCTTAAGACCAGTTGTGCAGTCTACAAATATATTAGCAAAGAATTCTGTGTCAATTAAAATTCTGCGGTTTATAACAAAGGGGTTCACAAGTTATTTAGTCGAGAGACAAGCAAATTAGAACCTGGAAGTGCCCTAAGTGCACAGTAACTAATTCTGTGAGGTTAGAGGGCGCTACTCTGATGTACATGTGATTCTTCAGGTTTTTTTATTTTTAATAAAATATTGTGAACATTGTCACATTGTCATTATGGGGTATTGTATGCAGAATTTTGAGGAAATAAATTAATTTAATCCATTTTGGAATAAGGCTGTGTTTAAAATCAATAAATAAACAAATAAAAATAAATAAAAGTAGTAAAAGTGAAGCGCTATGAATACTTTCCTGATGCACTGTAGTAAGGTAGTCGTTGGGTTGCAGTATTTGGTAGAATCTTGATATATAACAAGATCGGTTGAATTATTTAAATATTACTAATAAACAGCCAATGTCTTAATATATTAATAGTCAGGTAATAAGCCAGTACACAGAAGAATTAGAAAATCCAATGGATCGTTTTTATTTTAAATAAGTGGTTGCAAACAATTTATATGAGCTGAATTTAAACAAATTAAGTTGAAGATTACTAAATGTAATTTGTTTGTTTACATTCAGCCCATATAAATTGTTTGCAACTACTTAAATTTTTTTTTAGTAAATCCAATGAATCCTTTTTTTCAGTGTAGTTAATTGTAGCAATTTTGTAATTAAACTAAAGTGTTAGCATTATTTTAAGTTTAAGTCCTTGACAGCACTCCCTGATCTGTTTGTTTTTTATTGTTTGCACTTTAACAGTTGTTTCAAGAAACCATGCAAAACGTTAAATCAAACTTTGCTGTTGCAGCGCCTCCTGTGGGTGATTTTTTAGAGCATTTTGGGGTGTATGTTTTCTTTTTTCAGTTTTTCAATTCACATTCAAAAAATATTAGTTGATTATTCAATATCGGGCAACAAATAATAAAAACTAATTGCAAACTTTAATTGTTTGCCTATTTAAATCTGTAAAAAACAAATGTTTAGGAGAAAAATACATTTATAATTCTCACACAAATTAGCTTGTTACATTAGCTTCAATGCTTTAGAAACCATCAATCACAACAATTGACTTTCATTACACATCTACCAATACATTAAAAGACAAAAAAAGGATCGTAACATGGTAAACCATTAACAGGAGGCTGATGTGTTTGATGTGAGAGCATGTTTATGCTGACGTTTGTTTAATACTTGATTTATTAACACAGTGCTTTGTGTCTCTGGGTTCAGCTAAGTATCTGCCAGCTTTGTTGTATAATCACAGCACAGAGCTATATTGTTTAGTTAAAGCGCAAGTCATTTTAGTTTTAAGCTACCTTGAAAATGCGATAAATTTAAGTCAACTAGCAGAAATGTTTTTTTTTTCTTCAAAAAAGTAATAATATGACAAATATCTTAAGACTGACTAAATTTAGCTGAATTAAGTGTTTTATGTAAAAACAGCACTAGGATTTAAGTCATCTGTGGCTTTACAGTAAGAATTAATGTCTTAATATAAGCAAACTAAACTTGTTTAACATGAACAATACTTCTACAACATTTTAGTCTCAATCAAATTTTACATTTACAAAAACAAACGTTAAAATCAAAATCATATTAGCATTAGTTAGAGGGACAGTTCTCCCAAAAATGAAAACTCTGTCATAATTTATGCACCTTTTTTTGGCATGCGTAATCATTGACTTCTATAGTAGGAAAAACAAATTCTAAGGAAGTCGACTGGTGCATGCCAACAAAAAAGGTGCATAAATTATGACAGAGTTTTCAGTTTTCTTCCAAAATTTAAAATAAAGAAAGAACGCAAAGGTTTGCTACAGTACCACTTGATGATGAAAAAAACTACAATAGTTGTAATTAGCAAATAAAATATAAGATAGGCCTACTGGGCAAAAAGGGGATGCCTCTCAGACACTTTTAAAAGCTGTCATTCATTCATTCTCCGCATACTCAAGGTCTTTTTTCGTCTCTCGTTTATCCTCATATCCATGTAGGATAAAAGAACGACATCTTAACTCTGTCTTTCGTTAAACAGAGTTGCCTTTAATGTATAGTAAATCAGACTCATTCAAAGTAGCGTCACTGCGCAAAAGCAGGTTTGAATGCATGTTACACTTCCCACTGTACAGTGCGTTTTCTTTTTGTTATAATATAGTTTTGAGGTAAGGCACGTTTTGGTGCATAAATAGTTGAATAGTTGAAAATTTACTCACTAAATTCACTTACTCACAAATTGACTCACTTTAAAACACAGTGATTTATCATGAGCAAACTATTCTCAATTCTCTGTAATCATTTACCTACTCTTTACTTGTTCCAAAGTTAACATTGAGTTTCTTTTTGATGATGTTTTGAATAATGTTGGAAACCAGCAACCATTGACTTCCAGAGTATTTTTTAATTTGATACTATGGATGCCAATGGCTATTGGTTTCTAGGTATGGGCCGAAATAAGATTCTGACGGTGTGATAACCTTGGATAAAAATATCATGGTTTCATGATATTGTGATTGCTGATCTAAAATAAGTTATTTTTAAATGTCTGGGTAAAAACAACAACAACTTTGTCCACCACTGAACATAATATATTTTATTTTACATTTATTTTATTTTATCATTTAAAATATTTTGGAGCAGCAGCTTAAGGGTTTTTTTCTGCTGGAGATCCTGTAGCCTTAAAAAAAAAAAAAAAGCTATAAAAAATGTAAAAAACACTTTCATATACTGTAGGAACAGTAAAAGAGAACATTTTAGTGGTTATAAAACCTTGACTTTTCCAAACCGTGATAACCGCTTTCAAGGTTCATCATCCCATGCCTACAGCATTCATCAAAATATCATTGTTTGTGTTCAACACACACACACAAAAAAACATTTGGAATCACTTTAGTGTGAGAAAATGAGTATATTTTTATTACTGTGCGAACTATCCCTTTAAAATATTACTGATATATGAGCATCAGTTACTCTCCCTCTCACCAGAATGAAGTCTGTCTGATAGGTGGAGAGCATGAAGACGGACACGTGCTGCTCTGCCAGAGGAGCGATGACGGACTTGGCAATTTTAGTGACGCCCACTGCCTGAGAGCTGCTGGAAGCATTGCCGTTCGAGACCACATTGAGCGGGAGCCACGTGGAGCCCTCCACCTGTAAGTGCTCAGACGAGTGCAGCTCTGGAAGAAGACATGAAGATGGAGGTCAATCAAATATACAAGTGTAAACTATACTTCTTTTTTCAACCGCGACATATCTGAATTAAAAAAAAAAAAGTACATATGTTACTAAAATGTGCTGCTGATTTGATTAGATTTTCACTCGAGGAAAGACACGTTACAAAGTAATAAATCTTTAAAATTTTCACAGGGCTTGAATCTTACTTTTAGGAGCTTAAACATGAGAAATAGGCTCTTTTTTATGATCCACGCGCAGCACAGGTGCACTTAGGGCATGTCCGAATCCACTTTTCTCATTTTAAGAATAAGAAAAACAGTTGGAGTGTCCAGCGCCTGGTCTAAAAGTCTTATCCTAATTCTATTTATGAACTATAGGTGTGTTTTGGGCATTACATGCATTAAACCAAGCTGATGCCCATCTCCCATTACTTTTAAGAATGAGTTGCGTTCACTGTGGTGAGATGCATGGTAAAAGTGTAATTATCCTGTTTGATTTATTTATGTATCATTATTAATGTATTGTTATTTTAATTTTGTAACCTTTTTTTATTTTATTTTTTTGCTATTATTTTCTGAATGGGTGTTTTTTGATTTATTGAGTTTATATTATGTATCTGTATCTACTGGATTTATAATAGCAACATCTAATTACAGTGACTGCTGCTGTTGGGGAGGGGAGGGGAAAGGGGGTAATAAAAGGATGTTAAAATTTGTAAACTGATGGTACTGTTAAATTATTGAAGAAAAAAGAAATTGAAAAAAAGTTGCGTTCATGCCATGCCACATTCGCTATTTACATGGCAGACATTGTAAGCAGAAAAACTGAACATCTCACTTGTGAGGAAACGGATCTGGAAATGAGCAGACCTTCAGCTTCACCATCTGAGGTCAACAAGTTGTGGGATGTGGTAATATTTTATATGTAGACATTTTTAATCTTTTACATTTTAATCCTTTCTATTGTTCCTATTTAAAGATGTTTGTGTGCTGCTGTGCATCCCTATGTGTGTAATAAGCACATGTACATGCATTTTAGAAGAAACAAAACTGCACCATTGACTTTAGACCAGCTACTAGATGGTCAATGGCACAGTCTATTTCAGTGACCTCAAAATAGCATCAATGCGACTTAACATTCCTCCTTTTCAGACCAGCACACCCATGGGCACACGTATATATTTGCTATTTAAACATGGTGTTATTAATAAGCTAAAGGTGTGTTTTTGGGGGCATAACATGCATTAAACCAAGCTAATGCTCATCTTCCATTCCTTTTAAGAGCGAGTTGCAGTCGTGCCATGGTGCATTTGCTATTTACATGGCAGACTTTAGCAGAAAAACTGAACACTCCCCTAGTGAGGAAACAGATCTGCAAGTGAGCAGACCATTGGATTTACCAAAGCCACCTGAGGTGAAGGTGGTAACATTTTTCTATTTATGTAGACAAATCAAAATCTTTTGCAGTTCAATCCCTTCTATTTGTCCTATTTAAAGATGTTTGTGTGCTGTTGTGCATCCCTATGTGTGTAATATGCACATGTATGTGCATCTAAGACCCACCCACATATCAAACACACAACTTAAATAGAAAACAAAACTGCACCATTGACCAGCTACTAGTTGGTCAATGGCATAGTCTATTTCAGTTACCCGCAAATAGCAACAGTGTGCCTTAACATGCCTCCTTTTTAGACCAGCACACCCATGGGCACACAAATTCATTTGCTATTTAAACATCGTGCTATTAATAAGCTAAAAGGTGATTTTGGGGGGGCATAACATGCATTAAACCAAGCTAATGCTCATCTTTCAATCCTTTTAAGAGCGAGTTGCGGTCATTCCATGGCGCAGTCGTTATTTATATGGCAGACGTTTTAAGCAGAAAAACTGAACACTTCATTATTGAGGAAACGGATCTGCAAATGAGCAGACCATCGGGTTCACCCCCTGAGGTCAACAAGGTGTGGTATGTGGTAACATTTTTATATTTATGTAGACAATAATAATCTTTTACATTTGAATCCTTTCTATTTTTTCCTATTTAAAGATGTTTGTGTGCTGCTGCGCATCCCTATGTGTGTAATAAGCACATGTATATGCATTTTAAACACACCCACATATTAAACACAATTTAAATAAAAAAACAAAACTGCACCATTGACTTTAGACCAGCTACTAGTTGGCCAAAGGCACAGTCTATTTCAGTGACCTCAAAATAACAGCATGCCTCCTTTTCAGACCAGCACATCCATGGCAACGTGAGCAAGTGAGCAAACCTTCAGATCCATCATCTGAGATCAACAAGGTGTGGGATGTGGTAATATTTGAAATGTAGACAATAATAATCTTTTACATTTTAATCATTTCTATTTATCCTATTTAAAGATGTTTGTGTGCTGCTGTGCATCCCTATGGGTGTAATAAGCATGTGTATGTGCATCTTAGACCCATCCACATATCAAACACACAACTTATATAGAAAACAAAATACAAAACTGCACCATTGACTTTAGATCATCTACTAGTTGGTCAATGGCACAGTCTGTTTCAGTGACCGCAAAATAGCAACAATGCACCTTAACAGACCAAAACACCCAGACACACAAATACATGTGCAATTTAAACGTGGTGCAGGATGTGAAAATAAAACCTGCACTGGATTGCAACTAGCAGTAAAACACTTTTAAGTGCTGCTAAGTTTGTTTTACATTCACTTGATTTTGAGGAAACAATGCTGACTTTCTAGGGTTTTCAGGGTGAATTATCCCTTTAAAGAATATTAGAATGAATAATTATCATTAAATAAAATCCACCCACAGACTTGTGGCTTCTGATGATACATTGCGGTCTATGCATGATATCAAGATAGAGATATTGACATTTCTTATGTACAATTTTATCACATTTTTATTCACAGCCTACACAACAGTCTGACACCTTTAATGTATTGACATATTAGCAGATGCAAACTCCTACATGAGATGACACTGTTTGTCTAGAGGAAAGATGCATATGTCATATTGATCATGAAAATAGGTACATGTGCTTATACAGGATGCTGAAACTGATTACAGAGGCTGTGGATCAAAGGTAACAACATTGTACATAATGTTCAGTTTACTGCACAGCCTGATCGATTCGCTTTATAAGACCTCAATGTATTTTGTAAAGCAGAGGAGTATTATATTGTTTGACCTGTATATATTTTTTGACTCTCAAAAGGCTTTATTTTACTGAGGAAAAACAAATGTGTATAGTAGTAAATTAACATCAAACATATCTTTTCAAATTGATAGATAAAAATAGAAATAAAAATAATCTGTAATACGATGAGTAAATACGCTTTGCCATCACACGAACAAATTAATCATTTCTGAAGTCAGCAAGAAATCAAACTTTACTTTGTGTTATGTGTTTAAGTTATTAAATGGATGAGACGTAACAATCAGTGAGTCTCTAATAATGCTGGTTGAACAAGGACAAGCACTATACTAACTGAACAAAGAAAAATGCAGAAACAAAACCGTAAACTTCAGCACGATGCTTAACTAAACTTTATAACTGCTTCCAAAACGTAACAAATGTGGCAACGCCTCCATAAACTAACTAACAGAAAACTACTATGCTGCTCAGAATTAATAGGATTCTCGTAAAGTACACACTGTTAGCTATTAGCAAAACAAGAGTTGTTTGATAATCCAATTCTCATAAAGATCGTTCAACTTCTCAATAGATACTACATTAACTTGCACAAGCTTCTCTAATAAATCGATCCTTTACTCTAGAGACACTCAACAACAACAGCAGCAGCAACAAGAATAAGCATTACAAACACAGTGAACAGGCTGGCCGACACAAGTGAGGAGTTTGGCGGTGAGCCAAGCGCTCTTGATGAAACAACGCAAGCGCACGCCTTTTATACTCCGCGGACCAGCTCCTTATTGGTGCGCTGATTGAGTCATGATGATGACTGACAGCTCTTTCGACCAATGGTTTTACACCTAAGAATATACACGGAAGAGAGAAGAGAACACGAAAGAGAAAACAAATAACAAAACACCACAAAACATACGCGAAACGTAACACTTTGCTAGTGCTCATTATTAGTCTTAAGGGGAACTGTTCCTGTAGATTTGACCATTTGCTTCTTCTGTGGAATAGCAGTTCTTCTACTGATGAAGTCAGTTTGACAGACTGAGTGAAATAATGCTTAGCCACGCCCCAACAACCATTAGTTTGCTGTGAGTGAAAGAATCCTCATTCTTCTATAAGTGATAATCACCTCAGGACTATTTTGGCAAACCTTTGTTAAGTACGACAATGCGTATTATTTACATCCACAAATGCCAGTTATAAACTGTAATGTGCCAAAAGGAAACCCTATGTTAACAGTGTCCAGAAGTGCCGTCAACTTCTCTGGGCTTGGAAGGATCTGGGACAGACCATCACACAGTGGAAATGTGTACTGTGATCAGATGAATCAGTATTTAAAGTATTTTTTTGTGAGAAATGGACGCCATGTGCTCCGGAGCAAAGAAGAAAATCATCCAGACTACTACTAGCAACAATCCCAAAAGCCAGCGTCTGTCATGCTATGGGGTTGTTGCAAAGCTCCTTTTTTCGACTGGCTATCCAGCGCAAAGCGTCACATTGTGTCAGTGCCCTTAGCAATGGTAAATTGCACTTCTGTGATGGCACCATTAAGAAGAAGACATCTTTCCCAGGGACATCCATGCATATTTCAACAAGACCATGCAAAACCATATTCTACACACAATACAAAGTCATGGTTGTGGAGGAAAAGGATACAGGTACTTGACTGGCCTGCCTGCAGTCCTGACCTGTCTACAATAGAGAATGTGTGGTGCATTTTGAAATGCAAAATGCGACAACTAAGACCTTGTACTGCTGCTCACCTTAAGACTTGTTTGCAGGAAGAATGGGACAAAATTACACCTGAAACACTTCATCACTTCATCAGAAAAAAAGGCAACATTACAAAGTGGTAAATACTTTACTGTCCCAACTTTTTTTTTTAAATGTGTTGCAAAAAAAATGTAAATAAATAAAAATCATGAGGAGCACATTAAATAATGTTTGTTGTATTGTCTGCAATGAAATTCAAGTCAAAGTAAATTTGGAAATCACTACTTTTTTTAAAATTTATTTGCGGTTTCCATACTCCTCCCGGCTTTTTTGATTTGGGGTAGCATAATGTGCTATACAAATGTACATTACATATTACAATATTCCATACTAATAACACTGTAACATTGAAAATACAGTAATATCAACAATCTAATAATTGCTGCCATGTTGATACTGAAATCTTTAAGTTTAAAAAGCTTTAAAAAAAAAAAAAAAACAGGCCAGCACATAAACGTTCCGGTAACCATCGCAAATAAAAAAAATAAAATAAAAAATAAAATAAAATAAAAAAACAGTTGCAAACAGAGCTAATTTCTTTAGACAAGGTAAATATATAGTTGTATGTTACTCTACGCAATGACAACAGTGATAATAAAATTAGATTTGCACTCTAAACCACAGAGCACAACAGGAAGATGTCTTTCAAAACCGATTCTGTTAACCAATATGGACTCTATAATTATTCACAGAAACACAGCAGGAAGCTGCAAATGTCTGTGTGGGTGTTCCTGTGGCGTTCGCAGGAGTTCACAAGTTAACACAGTCATTTTGTAACATATAGGAGCCTTGCATTTGTGTGGCTAAAAAGAGCAAGTCAGAAACGAAAAGCCAGATAATACAATTTGGACATACACTGTAAACAATGCACGGAGACACGGTGGCCCAGTGGTTAGCACTGACACCTCACAGCCAGAAGCTCACTGGGTTGAGCCCCGGCTGGGCCAGTTGGCATTTCCGTGTCGAGTTTGCATGTTCTCTTTGCATGTGTTGGCGTGGCTTTCCTCCGGGTGCTCTGGTTTTCCCAACAGTCCAAAGACATGCTCAATAGGTGAATTGAATAAACTAAATTGGCTGTAATGTATGTGTGTAAATGAGTGCGTATGGATGTTTCACAGTACTGGGTTGCAGCTAGAAGGGCATCCGTTGTGTAAAACATATGCAAGATAAGTTGGAGGTTCATTCCACTGCAACAAACCCTGATGAATAAAGGGACTAATGCCTGATTTATACTTTCGCCTGGCGCCGCTGACTGCGCACGCACATCACTAAACAGACGATGCTTTTATACTTGATGCGTTCGCTGTTGTGATATTGATAAAATCAGACGGATAAACAGAGAAGTAGAAAGTGTCTGCAACTACATCATATGATTAATTTTATTGAAGATGTTTAAACTAATTGTTTTTATTTTTATTTTATTTATTATTTTAATGATTATAAAGGATTTTTATAACCATTCAAGATTTTTTTTTTTTTTTTTTAAATCAAACTTCATCCCTTGATTTTGTTCATATTTTGGACAATAACAACGTATTATAGTTTATTAAAATATTAAAGAAAACAGAACATAGGTTGCTCTACAAATAAATATTTCATTATGGCAAGAATAAAAGCAAAAAAAAAAAATAAATAAATAAATAAATACACTTACAAAAAAATACTGACAGTGTTTTAGATTTAGCCCACACCGTAAATCACACAATACTGTCGGGTTAATTTCTGTCCTCTACTTATATACTAAAAAGGCAATAATGGTCTAACATTCCTGACCATTATCACCAATAAAGTCTAGAAAACAGGGCATCACTATATCATAAACCGATAGGTTCAAATATTCTTTTCCAGTTTTCAAAGAAATCATTTGTTTCTTTATTTTAGTATTGTAACTATTAAATTGTTTTAAACTCAAAATTGTAATATATACACATCAGCGTAAAACCTATAAATGGTGGAAAAACATTCTGTAATTGTGTACTTCCTTTCCCCTGTTGCAATTTCTAGCCAATAATTATTGACCATCTGGTTATCCCTACGATCACGCATGGACAGATCATAAAGATGTCTGTACAGTTGTACCGGTTTCAGACAAAATCTCTTCAAAGTGATTCATATCCAACTCAAATCAAACACGGCACCGCGTGAATTGTTAGCTCAAGTCTCAAAAAATTGGGCACTCCACCAGTCGAAATCATGTCATGCAAACTCACGGATGTGTCGAGTATAAACCAGGCTTAAGCTGAAGGAAAATGAATGAATGACTGAAAACAATACTGGGTTCCACACAGTTCATTTATGTTGAGACAACATGAACGAACCAATCATTTAAAAAAAATTTAAATGGATTGAACATAAATCAATTAAGTTGTCCCAAAAAAAACCTCAAGAATTGTGTTGTTTCAGTTCATTTTAAAGAGGTAATTTGAACAAGCAGCAAATGTCATTTTTTGAGTGAGTATACGTCTCGAAATGCAATAGAAAACATATTTCTCTTGTATCAGAACACCTGCAAATGTGCACTGCATCCAGAACTCTGCTCCTACATAATGGAGTGTGTCTTCCTGAGGATTATGACAAGAGCAAAAGGTCACTGCTGTAGATTTGCAGGGGAAACATCTGTTTGGGTCAGAGATAAAGGAAGGAGCTCTTCAATAACAGCCAGCCATGAACTCAATGTACCGTCACACACACGCACCTGTTCCCTGATCGATGAGAAAGAGCCAATGGAGATTGTGTGACTTTCTGCACTTTAATGATTTTGTCGATTGGTCCTTTCAGGGCTCGGCAACAACAGGAAAGCTTTTAAGCCTGATTGGCACAGATTTTTCATTAGCCCTGCTATTATTTTTAGCTGGAAAAATAATGTCTGCTTGGTGGTTATAAAAGTGATCTACCAAAGAATACACAAAAAACATCCATATTTTTAAATAAACAACTTCTCAATGTATCCTTAATCCTGGACCAGGCCGTATCCTGAGCTGATGCTGTGGTAGTCATGGAGGAGAGGAGAGCATGAGACTGATTCCTGAAAGATCCCAGTGACAGACGAGTCTCAATATTGAACACCTGCCGGTGACCTACTCAGACCTGCAGCTTCTCCACGATGGGTGCCCAGCGTTCTCCAGCACCTAGACTGCGGCTCTGCACAAGAAGTTTGGCCCAAGGAGAAATGGTCGTGCCCAACTGAGCCTGGTTTCTCTCAAGGTTTTTTTTCCTTCACTTCAACAATTGGTGAAGTTTGTTACTCATCACTGTCGAAACTGGCTTGCTTGGCTGGGACTTGTGGAGTTGCGCATGGATTTGCTCTTCAGTGTTTGGACTTTCAGTAGTGAATATTAAACCACACTGAACTAGACTAAAATGAACTTCAACACTGAAAACTGGACTGACACTGTTTCAATTTACTGGAACTTCAATGTTAAGCTGCTACAGAAATAATCATGAATTGAATTGAATCAATATACAACATATATGACCCTGGATCTGTTATGTTTGCCAGGTTTATTTTTGGCAATAGCCAAAAACACAATTAATATATGTCAAAATGTACAACTTTTCTTTTAAGCCAAAATCACTGGAATATTAAGTAAAGATCATGTATTTAAGTAAAGATAAGTAAAACGGCCTTTTATCATCTCCAAAATATAGCCCGCATTCGTCCTTTCCCCTTGAGGCCAGATGCCTCGGCTTGTCCATGCTTTATCAAGTCTTGCTTGGATTTTTGTAACTCTCTGTTTGGAAGGTTACCATCCAGTTCTCTCAAGATTTTACAATAGATCCAAAATTCTGCTGCGAGTTTATTGACTGAGACATCATCTCGGTCTCACATTACTCCTGTCCTCCAACAGCTTCACTGGCTGCTCGTTAAGTCTCATATTGATTTTAAGACATTGATTTTAACATATAAAGTGGCTCATGGCTCTGCTCTGGGTCATATTTGGGATTTGATATCTATTTCTTCTGCCTATCGCTGTCCACTTGGGGTCCTACACTGTTTCCGCCTCGATGTAAACTCAGCACCATGGGAGTTAGGGCATTCTCTTACCGTGCACCCAAACTTTGCAATGCTCTTCCCACAAACATTAGGAATGCTGGTTCCTTGGTTTTAAGAAGCTACTTAAAGCTAATCTTTTATAGGACTGTTTTTAATTTGTGATATCTTTTTTATTCTCACTTTTTTTTTAATGTATACTTTGTTTCATTGTGCTTTATTGCTTTTTGACCATTTTGTCAGCATTTTGGGTCTTAGAAAAGTGCATTATAAATGAAACTTATTGTTATTATTATTATTATAAAGTTCCATGCAGAAATCATGTAAATTTACAAATCTAAATATATCAAAGCTCAATTTTTGAATAGTAATGTGCATTGCTAAGCACTGCATATAGACAACTATAAAGGTCATTTACCCAGTATTTTCATTTTTTTAACCCTCAGATTCCAGACATTCAAATAGTTGTAATAGTATATCTTTATCTATATAGTATATCTATTATAATAGTCTGGATGTTTTCCAGTCTGTCGTGACGGTGCCCTAAACTCTTTGCTGAGGCTGTGAGTTAAATGTAATAAGGTCGTAATGTTTAGTGTCTCGCACAGATCAATCATTTCAATCTCTTCTCTTCTTCGTAATAATATCTAATATGAAGTTAATAATATCTCAGAATTCAAATCATTACTTAAAACTCACTTGTTTTCTGAATGCTACACTTGGGTTTTGATAACTGACCTCCTTTGTTTGACCCTCCTGTACGCTACATATTTGTCTCTTAGGTCTTGTTTTGTATTACCAGTTTGTTATTTTTGATTCACTGTACAGTATGTTTGCGACACCAATGCTGTCTCTACTTGTTTACTGTTTCTTTATTGTCTGCTTGTTCTATCTCTTTTTGTTACATTCTTTGCAAAGTGACCTTGAGCTCTGAAAAGGCGCTATATAAATAAAAATTATTATTATTATTATTATTATTATTTCATCTTTGTCTTATAAGACCTCAATGCATCATCAGGAGCCACTAGTATTTATTATTTTATTTTTCAAGTTTTGCATGTACATGTTAGTTTGACTGTAAAAGCTCCAGCAGCCATTTGCTTGCATATTAGCATAGATATATACACTAGATATTGCGTACGGACCCTGAGCATGCGTCAATAGCAACAGCAATAGGGGGTGTTTCAGGACACAGATTAGATCAAATTTAACAGGGAGGGAGGATAATACATATCCATGCACACAAACACTCACTCTTTTTCGGTGCGGTCACTCATCCATCGATGCAGAAAAGATGTAAAATTATCATTTTCGCAATTAAAAAATAAAAAATTGCATACTGACCATCGGGAAAACTCCCCATCATAGATATATGTATATATGTGTATATCTCTGGCTCTGGATGGCCAGTGCTACATTGCACCTTGGTCCCACATTCATTTCAAAGGAGACAACATTCATTCCAATAGACAACAATAGCACAGACAACATCTAATGTAAATATCTATGGCATATTAATGATCACCAAGGACCTCAGTTTCAGATAAAAATATTGTTCCACTGAAAGCCGGCATGGTGACTCTGTGGTTGCACTGTTGCCTCACAGCAAGAAGGTGTCTGGTTCGAGTCCTGGCTGGATTTGTTGGCATTTCTGTCTGGAGTTTGCATGTTCTCCCGATGTTGGTGTGGGTTTCCTCCGAGTGCTCCGCTTTCCCCCACAACCCAAAGACATGCGCTATAGGTGAATTTAATAAACTAAATTGGCTGTAGTGTTTGTGTGTGAATGTGAGATTGTATGGCCTTTTCCCAGTACTTGGTTGCAGCTAGAAGGGCGTCCGCTGTGTAAAACATATGCTGGATACTGATGAATCAGTGATGAATAAAGGGACTAAGCCAAAGGAAAATGAATGAATATTCCACTGAAGAAAAAAGTTAAATGTCACCAAACATCTTAAAGGGGTGATCCAGAGTGTATTTATAAAGCTTGATTGTGTTTATGGGGTGCAAAGTATTGTGTGCTCATGCTTCATTTGTTAAAAATCAGGTTATTTTTTCATATATCTTACTTTGATTATATACAGCTACTCAGCTAACATAAAAATGACTGTCATATTTCCTAGTTTCTCCAAAAGACCACCCTCAAGAGGCTCTGATTGGTCAGCTAACATAATGAGCTGAGATTCGCAGATCGGCTCCATGTCACCAGGAAGCGTCCTGCTATAGCATTACAGCACATCTGGCCACGTCCCTTCGCAGCACAGAGTGTATGCTTGTAACCTGAAGGGTTTTTGACATAATTAACCTGGATGTATTTTTTTTTGTAGTCCCCAAACTTCATTCACTATAGGCTTTAAGCTAACTCTGTAAAAGCCAGTGTCACCCTTTGCATTGAACTTTGAGCGTATTACATTCAGAGATGTTGTTTAGGGTCACACAGCTACATTAAACATCAACTAAAGTTTAAAATATGATATCATAGCGAACCACCCCTTTAAAGCACTGTTCACTGCATGGTACAGGGAAGGCATATTTTGAGGGCTTTTCCACTGCATTCTGTACTACCAAGTACCTAGAACTTTTTAATACCACCTTCTGTGAAAATCCAAGTGAGTCGTACCGTAACCAAAGGAGAATCGCCACTACCACCATTAATAAATTTGTTAAATGCGACACCAAACCTGCTATATTTAAAACAGTCGGCAGCAGCCACTGATAAAAACACCATTCTATGAGAGGCATTCATTGACTTTGTGTTAAGTACATTTTTACTTTTTCGCTTTTGGATGAACTATAAAGATACGATACAATCAATTCGATCGATCGATAGAACTCTCTTTAAGAAGTGAACATTCCCCAGAATTTATTGTATACAACATATAATGATAACAAACATATTCAAATTTGAATTCTCAGTATATTTCCATGACTGCATGTTATCATCTATTGTACATAACAGCCTTATGCCGAGATCAGACTACATAATTTTAGCCACGATTTTGACTCACTGACAGGTTTTCAGAAATTGCTGTCAATCACAGTGAGTGATAGTGTGAACTATGAAAGATGCGATCTGAGAGAATCGCCAATGAGTCCCCGATACCAGTGAGATATTTGGCATGCTAAATATCCGGAGCTGTCGGCGATTCAAATCACGCCAAGTGAATTCGATTTGACTGAAAATAACATTGGCGATTACCTACAGCCAAAGAGAGAGCAGCATCCACTATTATGGGTATCTGCAGGCCAGCGGGAGGTTGAGGGAGAAGTTAAAAGTGCTCATTTTCAGTTTATTTGGACCCAAGAAATTGAGAAAAAAAACTAGTGTAAATTTGGCAGGAGCACCTGTGTCTGTTTGACCTGTCATCTGAGCAATATCACAACCAGGTGCAAAAAGAAAAAAAGGTTCAGGAGAAATTGCTAATTCCCTTCAAAGCCAGGTGAGCAAAATCAGTACATTTTCTCCCCCACTAAAGGCTTCTTTCTCATTATGTAGTTAATGACAAAAGATATACAACGTGACATTGCATTGTTTTCATGTCACTTCTCATGCGTGTTTGGTTGTGAGACGTAGTGGACAAAGTTGTCTGCGATTCTTCTCATTTTAAAGTGATGCAGTGTGAAACCACCTGTCGCCGATCCATCTCACAGTGTAAACGCAGCAGCAACGAAACACTACCCCAGATAGTCATGCAGTGTGAAACATCTGTGACACGACTACTTTGAAAATCATGTAGTCTGAACTCAGCATTAGAGACACAATGTGTGTGTGTGTGTGTGTGTGTGTGTGTGTGTGTGTGTGTGTGTGTGAAAGAGAGAGTGAGTGTGTTTTACCTTTAAATCCATCCTCGTCGAGGACAACAGTGTAATTTTCTGGAGTCTCTGTGACACTAAAAAATTTGCATCTGTGAGAGAAAGCACAGGAGAGAGAGAAAATAAATAAAAGGGAGAGAGAAACACACCAAACAGACAGACGTTGCATAATGGACAAAAACAATGGCAGATTGTTGTGAAGAGTGTTCCAGCAGGGAGGCGTGGGATAAAGAGGAAAAACCACATCAAACCCCTTTGCTTTGCACCAAAAAGCGAAAGCCGTTTATTTTTCTTATACTTAAACTTGGGAGTCAGCATCTGAAATCCATTCATACAGTCCTGCATTCGGGTTTAAGGTGAAGTGGTTTGTTGTGATTGATACATCGGAGTTAAAACGAGAATGTAAGATTAAGTGTGTGAATTGGTTTCTTCGCGACGGGGTTTGACCCAAATTCTTCAGGGGCCGATCCAGGAACCCAGAACAACATGCTCCACTTCATTCAGTCTGATCTATTGTCTAAGAGCCACAGGACTGAGAATCAGAGGCAAACGGGAATCATGGGAAATGGACTGCTAAGATTTCTGAAAATAAACTGCAGGATGAATCCTGACAGAAACCAAAGATGAAGTCCAGTTATACAGTTTAGTCTCTGCAATGGTCTTGTTGTCAATTTAGCTAAATTTAAGAAGTTAATCAATTCAACAATAAAATAAACCCTAATATTTAACAGTTTGTGAATTATGTAAAAAAAATATTTTTTAAAAAAATATTTTGACATTAATTGTGACTTATTTCTTCTGAAGGTGAAAACAAAACATTTTTACTTACTCAATGAATTGTTTGATATTTGGACTAGAAACATAACAATATATATATATTTTTTTTTCTATTGTGGTTATTCAATTTCTGTACCTCAATTAGAGATGCAAAGATTATAGATTTTGGTTGTATGATCATAGAGAAATAATCCTGGTTTCACGTTTATCATGATTATTATGCATTCATTTAATTCAATAATATTGAATTAAATTAGTCAAATTAATTTTTATAGTGTTATTTATTGTTGCTCAGTAACTTAATAATGCAGCACAAAGTAATATAAAAAAAAAACCAATAGTCCAGTTCTCTTTAGACTTAATAATAAGTGAAAAATGTTTTTGGCATTTAAACAAGTACTTTTACACTGAAAATAAAATGACGGAATTTTTTTAAAATAAATAAATAAATAAAAAAGAATGAATAAAAAAAATGTGCTTGTCTAATGTAAATCTAAGCATCATATTAGTCAAGTATTTCCCTATTAATGAGAACAAATGTAATTCAAAGGCTGCTGAACCTCTGTCTGAAAGGCACTTTTGACTATATTATATGACA
>CAIGQQ010029922.1:1269025-1288622 GCA_903798035.1 Danio albolineatus | reverse complement strand
ATAATTTGCACACACAAAAACAATGGGGATCTCAATTACAGTAACTCTTGAACAAAATACAACCAACTGATGATATCTTAAAGAAATAAAGCTGACATGGACGGACATAAAGACAAAATACAGTACAGAATATTCAAAGTTTTTTCATAATACTTCCTAATTAAAAACAAACAAACACTTGACTGACATTTAACTATCTATTGTAATGAAATTCCTATTTATAGGAGTCCAAACACTTTTGGGGCCACAGTATATTTATTTATTGAAGAAAGAAAAAGATCACCATAATATATCATTTGCCTGTTTTCGTAGTTAAAGTCAAACTTGATATATTTTTATATGCAAAGTGTTAGTTAAACTAAGTTTATGGGACGTGTCAAAACCTGAATGTGCAAAAAAGTCTGGTAGTCAAACACAGCCATAACTGTGTTCGGAAGAGTTAAACATTTCTCTGGAACAAAAACAATGGGGAATCTCAATTACAGTGACTATATTGAACAAAATATGACCAACCGATGATGTCTTAAAGGAATAAAGCTGACACTGACATAAAGCCAAAATACAGTACAGAATATTCAAACTTTTTTTCATAATATTCTATTGTATCTATTGTAATGAAATGCCTATTCTTAGATGTCCAAACACTTTGGGGGTCACAATATATTCATTTATGGAAGAAAGAAAGACCACCATTATATCATTTGCCTGTTTGTGTAGTTAAAGTCAAACTTGATCTATTTTTATATGCAAAGTTTTAATTAAAAAACAAAGTATATGGGCCGTGTCAAAACCTGAATGTGTAAAAAATGTCATGTTGTCAAACACAGCCGTCCAACATTAGAATAGCTTACACTAGACATTGCTCTCCTAATGAATGAATGATCGATTTATAGACCTTTAAATGGATAAACGTAAGATTAAATTAAAGGGCCCAAGTGCACGTGCATGACGACTCTTTCTTTGGTTACTTATTATTTCTCAAAACTAACCAAAGCAGGGTGAGGCTGTTTTTACTTTGCAGTTAAATCATCAGACGCGTGAAAACATGTTTACCAACTAGTGGTGACGCTCATTTCTTACCTCGTTCTGTTCCTCAGAAATATCAGTTTGATCAGCGGGTGTGTGTAATGTTGCAGTCCGCTTTTGCTGATGCAAGTCACCCTTAATCGATGGTCCAGTATGTGAAGATCCATCGTTTTCTGGTCCACCAGGAAGACTGTGGAAATGTGTGTGTGCGCGGCGCAGGTGGGCGCGTTAAATAACGCAACGCGAGATCCGCCTATATGATGTTACATTCCCCTGCTTGTAAAAACGCCTCATCCTAATGCATTGGGCACACTGGTGGAGGCTGCTGGTGGGACACACACATTCACTGTAATTCGAGTCGAGAAATGAGCAGAAAGTGGAGCTATAAGGGCAGACTGCGATGGGACATACGATTTGCGTCCTTCAGGTGGCGTTTGTAGAATAAGCCAGCGGTTTATGTGCCTTATTGAATGTATCTGTAGATTTAAAAGCGTATGCTTATATAATCTAACATTTCTCAATAATAACTACCTTAAATATAAGAGTAAATCGATGGTAAATGATGTTTAAGCCATACTAAGTCTTCGCAAGTGCTGGTGATAAGTCGATCCTCAAGACCGTTGAGAAAAGTAACAGACACCGTGTGACAAAGTCGGTTATATTTCGCTTATGTAAACATTTTAAAGCCGTACCTGGACCTTTACTATTACACGGGGAGACTGGGAAACTCATTCATTATGAAATAGGAAAATATTTATTAAAAAGAAATTAAACTTAATAAAATTGCGTCGCAAAGCACCGCCCACGTTTGGACTCTTGTTTCAGGAGGTCTTTTCTACCTGTTCATTTTACTGCACTTGTATGGTTCGAACAGGAGACGTCCGGCGCAGGGACACGCCCCTTTTCTCTTAAAGGAACAGCACGCTCAAAAAAATAACGGGACTGAACTTCAGCCCTGAAATCTGGACTTTACTAGAACTTCTGTTAAGCTGCTTTGACACAATCTACATTGTAAAAGCGCTATAGAAATAAACATGAATTTAATTGAAATTGAATTCTGCAGCAGTTCAGATTACTCACGACACTGAAAATGTCATTAAATTTAAATAAAAAATATAAAATCTGAATATAAATTTATTATGATAAACGCTTGCTCTTATGCAATATTATCAAATCAAGCAAATGCAAAGTGCTGTTTGTTAATAGACTGCACAATTCTTTGTACAAAGGATTTATATTTCTTTCATTTAAACTTGCAAATATCATACTCAAAGAAGTTATTGTATATACAATTTTGATAAAATCATAAATATTAATTATATTAGAACTTCCACACAGTGTATGAAAATCCTGAAGGGAAACAGACTTAGTTTTTAATTAGTGTTTATTTCATGATATGCCGTTTTTAATGTAATTTTATATATAATAATATTACTGAAATCAACTCAACAATTAAACAAAACAGAGAATTATACATATATAATACTGTATATAATATAATATATATATATATATATATGTTTATTTGTTTAATTGATGAGTTGATTTCAGTAATATTATTATATATAAAACTACATTAAAAAACTTAAAAAATTGTATATGCAATAACTTCTTTGTGTATGATATTTGCAAGTTTAAGTTATATATTTAATTATGATTATATATAATAGTCATGCCCATAGCCAGTCTATTGAAAGGGGTGGTTCTTTTTTGTAGTTATTTGCCTCATTTTCTATTCAATTATGCATTTTAGTGACATTTTAAGCCCTAATCTTTCCTGGGTCAGCTTGTCGGATGGTGATCATAACCACACTTTTTTTTGATGCACCAAAAATATTTCCTACAGTTTTGTTTTCCTACAATTTTGTCAAAGTGCTCACCGTATTATTTTACCGTAGTATTTTTTACAAACTTGGATTTAAACTGTAAGTTAATCCAGTTTTATAACTATTGTTATGAGATTAGCATTTAATAAAGAAGTATGAAAAAAAAGACTTATTTTTAAAATGCAAATTTACTATCATTCATTATTTAAAAAAATAGGAATCTGGTAAAACGTGTTGTAAAATAAAAACTGTATTTTTGGTGTCTTTCGAACCACCCAAACCCCCTGTGGCTACTGGCCTGATAGTTATAGTTAATCATTGTGTTTTTAAAGTTTCATTTAGACCATTATCATTACGATCATTTATTTGCAGAAAATTACAATAGATCAATATGAAATAATTTACATTTTTTAATAACTTAATGAAGTCAGAATTATTAGCCCTCCTTTTATTTATTTATTTATTTATTTATTTATTTTAATATTCCCCAAATTATGTTTACAGAGCAAAGAATTTTTCACAGTTTGTCTGATATTATTTTTTCTTCTGGAGAAAATCTTTTTTGTTTTATTTCGGCTAGAAAAAAAGCAGTTTTTATTTTTTTAAAGAACATTTTAAGGTCAAAATTATTAGCCCCTTTAAGCTATTTATTGTAGTCTACAGAAAAAAACATCGTTATGCAATGACTTGCCTTATAACCCTAACTTGCATAGTTAACCTAATTAACCTGTTAAATGTCTTTAAATGTCATTTTAAGCTGTATAGAAGTGTCTTGAAAAATATCTAGTAAAATATTATTAACTGTCATCATGGTAAGATAAAATAAATCAGTTATTAGAGATGAGTTACTAAAACTATTATGATTAGAAATGTGTTAAAGTCTTCTCTAAGTTAAACAAAATTAGGGAGAAAAATAAACGGGATAATAATTCAGAGGGGCTAATAATTCAGAGGGGCTAATAATTCTGATTTCAATTGTATCTATATATACAGCAGTGCAAAAAATAATAAAAAATACAAGACCATATTCCTGCTTTATTCTATAAAATCTGAGAGTATTTCATAAAACACATTGTTTGTTTCTCCAGAAAATTACTATTGTTCCACAAATGTTTTCATTATTCATTCATTCATTCCTTTTTCTCCAGTTTAGTCCCTTATTTATCAGGTGTTGCCACAGTGGAATGAACCACAAACTATTTCAGCATACGGTTTACACAGCGGATGTCCTTCCAGCCCAAAACCAGCGACCTTCTTGCTGTGAGGCAACAGGGCTAACCACTGAGCCACTTCATTATTTCTCCAAATATTGACTTTATGAAGTAATTAGAGAAATCAAAATAATGTTACTGCTATTGTGTGTATACAAAAATATATAGATTTAAATTTAATATAAACATGTTTGGAAATAATGGCACATCTTTTGTTTATTAAAAATCTCTAAATGATGTTTATTTAGTTTATTAATATTTGGATAAAATTTTAACAGTAGTTTAGAAAATACATCTAAAATATAATTTTCCTCAAGCACATGCTGTATAACTCAAACTATAACTCATATGTTATCAAGCAGTCTCTTCATTTTTACATAACTGTATGTATATTGTACAAGGGCACGCAGGGCCGCCATTCCAGTATTTTATTCTCTCTGGCTTCTGGAAAGTTTAGTTCCAGCTTGTTGCTTAATCCAGCAGAGGACCTGAAGGCCTTTGATCATCTGTTTGAGTAAATCACACCTCAGCACTTCACCACAGCAGATCTGAACTGTGTTTGTTTCTTCGCAAATGGCTGGTTTTACTGCAGAGGTGAATGCACCATGGGGATCATAATCCTCGACTCCATCTTTTGGATAAGAGGCACTGATAAAATAGAAATGAACAAATGCATGTAAAGTGTTATATGCAATAGTATCTGGATGCAGCCTTGATGATGCAAGCTGAGATTGCATAGACGCAATGCACGTGAGGGGTAGGGGTAAGTGTAAAGCATTGCATGCAGCTCAGATTGCACCTGCAGCAGGTCTGCATCCAGACCCTTCTCGTAGCATGTGTATATGAACAGTTCCACTCAAATACAGCAGATGGCGCCGTTTACAAACAAAACACTTTGATTAAACATTTATGGTTGGATCGTACTAAAATAAAAATACAAAATTAAATGTTATTTTTTAAAAGGCTGTATTTATCTCATAAACAATACAATAAAATCATAATAATGTGAAATATTGTAATTTGAAGTAATTGTTTTGCCCCGATCTCATATACCCCCACACTCTCCTCATAACTTACACTCCCCATAAACACTGCATTATTTAATACGGGCACAATTAAAATTGCACATATTCATCGCACTAAGTTGCAATAATTCACCTTGAATTGTACATACCTACTGTACATGTACATTTGTAATTATATTCATATCTATCTGCATACGTCTGATTATATACCTGTACATATATTCATCTATAGTAAATCTCTGTTGATAGTTAACACAACCTGTATATAATGTTCATAGTACATCCATCTGTAAATATACCCACAGTTTTTCTATAACTGCACTTTATAACTTATACCTACAGTATTTCCTGCACTTGCTGCTGTTGCACTCCTGGTTAGACCTAAACTGCATTTGTTGCCTTGTACTTGCACATGAGTAATGACAATAAAGTTCAATCTAATGTAATGTAACGTAATCTAATTTAATTTCTGTTTAAATCATAGACTGTAAAACTGGTTTTAATATATTATCAGCATCACATGATCCTTGTGAAATCATGATAAAGATGCTCAAAAACATTTATTCTTTATGAAATATATGTATTAAAACAGTTGCTTCATATTCTTAAAGCAAAATGTGTCCTTATTACTGTAAATAAAAGCATCTATTTAAAAGAAATAAAAAATACTGACCCCTAATTTGACATTTGTATTTTGAAAAGTGCTACACAAACACTTTATCAAACACGTTGTCTTACTATTTCACGTGTTTCTAAACAGGCAGGCAGTGTGAATTCCACAATAATCAGGTCAATGTATACAGTTGAAGTCAAAATCTTTAGCCCTCCTTTTTCAAATATTTCCCAAATGATGTTTAACAGGGCAAGGGATTTTATTTATTTAAGTTTTTTTTTTTTCAGATTGTCAACAGAACAAATCAATGATTTGCTTATTTACACTAACTTGCCTATTTAAGCCTTCAAATATTGATTTAAGCTGAACTATAAATCAGTTATAAGAAATTAGTTTCTTATTTTGTTAAACAGAAACTGGAGAAAACAATTTAAGCAGGGTTTCTGCAGGTTTCGTCTAGTGAAATTTGAGACTGTTTAAGACACTTTTAAGACCATTAAGAATAAAAAAGTTTAGACTTATACAGGGCTAAACACTAAGGATTTTATCTAATGGCCTTTTTTTCTAATTTTATTATTGAAAGGGTTGTGTTGCTTCAGTTTTCTTTCCCTGATTAGGGAATTAGATTTTTGCTGTAGAATGTCTGACTGCTGTATCTTTTTGCAAAAAAATAAATAAGCCCGATAGGGTAGCTTTACTTGGACACAGGAAAATTAAGACCAGTTTAAAATGATTTAGGACATAAAACACTAGATTTTCAGTGAATTGAAGACTTTTTAAGTTCTAAAAAGACATTTTAAGACTTTAAGACCCTGCGGACACCCTGATAAAAGAATTAAAATATAACAGGAATGCAAATATATATTTTTTCCTCAAATATCCTCTAATTTTTGCTCTTACTCACTTGTATAGTGCACGCTGACGTCCCAGCCCTCTTTTTCCCAAGCAGCCTTTCTGGTCTCTTCTCTGGACTGCAGGTCTTTATAAGCTAAAACAATTCAGAACAGTGTTCAGCTTTTTAAAGAGGAAGTTTAACCCATAAACATTTCCTGTTACTTTTACTCACCTTCAGACCATTCGCAAATTCATAGCTACCTTTTTTCTTCAGTATAACACCAAAGAAGATTTTCAGCTGAAATCATGCTCCTTGTTGTTTTGTGAAGTTTATTTATAAACTAATTTCGAGAAGATCACGTGCTTATGATTGCTTGCAGCCGGTCTCGCATTATTCAATTTATGATTCATCAATCAGACAATTTCTAAACCACTATAAATACCCTAAGTTCCATATCACAGCCATCTTCATTTTGAAGAATCCCCCTTCTACCCCTACTCCTCCTCCTTTCCTAGATGGGTGGCACGGTGGCCCAGTGGTTAGCACTGTTGCCTCACAGCAATAACGTCACTGGTTCTAGTCCTTACCAAGCCAGCTGATGTTTCTGTAAGGAGTTTACACGTTCTCCCTGTGCTCACAGGGGTTTCCCCCGGGTTCCCCAGTTTCCTCCCACCATCCAAAAACATGCAACTTAAGTTAATTGACTAATCCAAATGGGCACCATAGACATGCTCCTAGTAAGTGGTTATCTTTTCATAGCAATCACTGTCCGTTTATTAGCTACCCGCAGGGGAGTTCTTCAGATCTACCTGAGCTCAAACTCTCCTCTCGCCTTGTAAACGAGAGGAAGCCCCAGGCTCGAGGATCTTATGAGCTCAAGGATCTCTCCCGGGACAGCATGCCAAACAAGCTTTATAATGAATCATCAGCTAAGTGTGAACTCTTGAAAAAAAGTGTAAGTCAAAGTTGCCATTTACATTAGTTTTTGTTTTAAAATGCATGTTTTTATGGTTTGGACTAGCTACCACATAACTCCTGCATCTTTGACCCGCAACAATGGAGCGTTTTGAAAATGCTAAAGAATCTGTTTTAGTGTGGAAATGCTGGTGTTTTGTTTTGGTACAGATGGATTGAAATGCTAACTTTTGAAAGTCGTAGCTATCCACAATTGCTCTCTGTTTGGTGTTCTGGGTATGATTGTACCAGCTGTTTGTAAGTTCTTGCTTTAACTGGAATGTAAAGTCCACACTAGAAGTTTAGTAACTAACTAAATTTGTTCTTACTTCTGTTGCTGAAGGTTAGTAGCTCGTAATACTCATTAAGAAGCCTTTAAAGAGCACCTATGAGGAACATGTGTAAGCTGTTTGCACAACTATGTCTAGGTATAATGTGTCCACTGTTATATTGGAGTGATATAAACACAGTAAGTCTCTTTTTATTTTAATATTTCCTGACATTAAATAGGACCCAAATCCCACCACAACGTGACGTAGGATTGACTGATTGATTAATATGCGCCATGATCGATATGCGTCATGTTTCTATCATAACATGTATACACTTGTTTATAGAACTTTTATTTGAAAAAAGAGACTGAGATTAAAATATCTGTTCCAACTCTGTGTCATTTTTATGAGTTTAAAACGTTTTTAAAACAGAGCATGTTCGTAATAAAGACAGTAAAATTGCTGTGCAATTCTTAACCGCTATAATCACCACAGCCGCATGGTGTCAGTAAACACTAATATGTGTGTTTTTCTGACATCATTGTCATCATTTCAGAAAGGCTTGAATGAACTCCAGCACAAATACATGAAATAAACTTTTTTTGTCATATTTGCAGATACAGTATCTGTCATAATATGTTTTATGTGACAGAAATCTCACAGTCTAGACCAGGGGTGCCCAATCTTTTTCATATAAAGGGCCAAGAAAAAAACTTGATTGACAGCGTTGGGCCTAGGGTAAGTATACCAAACTTTATAACATTAAAACAGCCATGAGTAATTTCATAATTTTTTTTATACATTAAAAAATAAATAGAAAACATTGCTCTATATTATCTAATGCAGTATAATTTAGGACAATTCACAATGAACTTATAGAATAATTCTTCTGAATACAGTCAAGCTGCACCTGATTTGACCTGCATGGTCAAGAGATTTGAGAATTTACAGGAATTGGTTAAAATATTAGATTTTTGTTTGTTTTTTTGAAGCTCAGCAATAAAAGCAAACAAACAAAATTAGTTTCATCAAATTAGAAATGATGATCTAAAGGCATCCGACCCTGTCCTCCCCATCATTCTCATTCTCTTCTCAGATGGGATGGCGGGCCAAATCTAAAGTTATCATGGGCCAACTTTGGCCCACGGGCTTTACTTTGGGCATCTCTGGTCTAGACTGTTGTGATAGATAGTTTCCCTTCATACAGTAATTCATCAATGTATCATCAGGCATTCATTTTGTCTCTAGAAGTCTTGCAGCTGTTGGCTAGCATTTTACTGTATGTAAAGTACTTTACCAAAGATCACAGTTTCAGTTAAAAATCTACTTGAATGTTCTACCGAGGAAATCAAGTCACCTATTTCATGAATGGCCTGAGGGAGAGTAAATGAACTGAAGTAATGAAGATGTAAATGAAGATGTAAATGCGCCAAAAACAATGTTCTTACCCCATAAATGATGCACTACATACAAATCTCCGATCTGTGTGAAGAAGCCGCCCACCGCTTCATCGTTTTCCTGACGATATTTAATCGCTCGAGCCCTGAAACGCAATCAGATGAGTTAAATATGCAACAAAGTGAAGACAGAAATAGAATATCACACATTATACAGCTATGGGAAACAAAATAAGAAAAGTTAGTCTGTATTTACACTTCACAGTTCTGTGTTTGAGTATAAACTCCTTTTTGTTTGATTTTGCAAACTATTAATGATGTTTCTTCCAAATTTAGGATACAAATGCTGTCATTTAGAGAATTTTTTGCATTTCAGACATGTTTGTACTCAGGATCAGAAGAGGATGGGGGTCATTTAAGCATTCCAGTGACGACTCCAGACTGGGGGGAGTCCTTGTCTCTTGTCACTGCTCTGTTTTTCTGTGTGACATTCGTGTGCCTGTCTCGTTCTCTGGTTCGCTTTAGTTTTTTTGAGTTATACATCTATTCAGGGCGACACGGTGGCGCAGTAGGTAGTGCTGTTGCCTCACAGCAAGAAGGTCGCAGGTTCGAGCCTCGGCTGGGTCAGTTGGCATGTCTGTGTGGAGTTTGCATGTTCTCCCCGTGGTCGCGTGGGTTTCCTCCGGGTGCTCCGGTTTCCCCCACAGTCCATAGACATGCAGTGTCTGGTGCATCTCTTTGTATATCTTAGTACAATTTGTTCATGCTAAAATGACTATTGGATACAAGAGTGGATTTAAACATGTTTATATGAAAGTGTCTGGTGTATATGGAGAGTAATATTCTCTTTGCATATCATACTTTATCAATTTAAATATCATAGATTTGCACTAATTAGCCACTTTTCTGCCAATAGAAAAATAGTTAAATTTACTTATGAGTTCAGGCTGGAATAACCTGAATTCTTGAAAAATCAAAACATATTTTCTTCTGACCAAAATGTTACCATAACTTTACTATAAAACAAAGTTCAATCCACTAGTTGACCAATAAATAATACATTTATTACAGTATTTATTTATCTTTTATTTAGTGGCTAATTCGTATGAATTTGTATGATCTCTTTGTATATTTTAGTACAATTTGTTCATCCTCAAATGATTGGATTTAAGATTGAATTTAAACATGTTTATATGAAAGTGTCTGGTGCAATAAAGGGTCTGGAAAACTGTACGGATTTCTCAACCTCCAAAGACAATTGGATTTAAACATGGGGTGTTAATAAGAAGGTGTCTCTTCTCAATTTTCTCTTTGTAAATCATACCTTTTAATCATATGAAATTTCATGAATATGTACAAATTAACCACTTTTGTGCCAATACAAAAATAGTTACGTTTACTTATGAGATCAGGCTGGAACAACCTTCATTTTCGAACATTTGTTATACTGGTATCATCCAAATATCATCCAAAGTTTGTTATTATCCGAAGTTTTTAGAAATGTTACAACATCTTTATATGATTAAACAAATATGATAACACTTGACAATAAATTTCCATTACTTTTACAATAAATAATACATTTATTACGGTATTAATTCATGTTAATGGAAATATTGTTAGTTCATGTTAATTCGCAATGAAATAAACTAATGCTGAGAAGCATAAATTTTATTTTAATCATATATTTACACACACACGCTTCAGATGAGCTGCTGGAGATGAACAGCAGTGTGTGTGTGTGTGTGTGTGTGTGTGTGTGTGTGTGTGTGTGTTAGTAATGGTGTAATCTAGCGGTGTTGTACTCTGTGGCTGTAATAACTCTCTCTCTGCTTGACTCTGTCTGGATTTCTACGTCTTTTAAAGGGTTTGTTTTGTAATTAACTGGAGATGGAGCCGATGAAGAACAGCTGCTGATTGGCTGACGTTCATTAAACACTCATTACCTCTGTTCCTCTAGACTCGACACTGTGATCTGTCACTGTCGCAGGTATCCTCCTATCATCTGTAGGCGGCTGATTATTTTCATTAACACTCTCACACTGCAGAGTCTGATGATGGTTAGCCCCGCCCCTTTGAGCATGATGGGTGGAGCTTGAGATAATTATTTAAGAAAAACTGATTACCGTTTAAAAAAACATTAACAACATTCATTATCAGTGGCCACCACAGTGGAATGAACCGCCAACTATTCCAGCATATGTTTTATGCAGCGGATGCCCAGCTGCAACCTAGTACTGGGAAACACTCATCAGTTGTAGCGCATGTGTTTGGACTGGAAACCGGAGCACCCGCATGAAACTCACACCAACACGGGGAGAACATGCAGACTCCACACAGAAACACCAACAGACCCAGCCGAGACTTGAACCAGAGACCTTCTTGCTTTGAGGCCACAGTGCTAACCACCCATTATATCCAGATTAGTGAAATGGAATTGATAATGCTGGGAATGCTGAGTTACGGAACCTTAGTGTGAAGTGTGACCACAAATATTAACATTTAATAAGTCTAGAAATTCCAGAGAATTATCAAAAGTCAACATCTTTATGCTAAATTATATGAATAATACACAAACGTACCAATGGTTTCCCCATTCGATCATCGTCCCGGGCTTGATTGAGAAATTCACAACAAACAAATCAGAATTAAAAAAGACAAAGTCATCCTGTAGAATAAGACGATCTAAAATTCAACACACGATTAAGCACAACCATGAAATGTGTTTTACCAGTAGCTGGTATGATCTGAGTTCATAAATGTTGGAGCCGCTCCTGGGCACAGGTTCGTTCCAGAAACTAAACTCCAGAAGAAGCTGGTTGCGTCTGGAGAGTAACATTTTGCTCCTCTCTTTTCGAAAAGCAAGATACGCCTGAAGAGAAAACAACGAATGAGGGACACTGTATACTGTATGGATTCTGGCAGTCTCACATCTAAATTGTAGTCGCAGAAGAGATGTGTTCTATACCGTGTTGAGGTTTAGTTTGCGCAAACACTCGGTCAGAGCAGGATAGCCTCCAGAGTATCTCCACAAATGCACTGCAAACACAAACCAGCATGTGTCACTCTAGCACTGCAATTGTAACAAAACCTCCAAAGTTTCATGTTTAGTGGCAGAAAGACTTTGTATTTGTTTAATAAAAATCAATCTCTTTATTCAGCCAAATCAAATATTTATGGATTTAATTTATGTTACAAAACATGTTAAATACATTCTATATTTTTAATGTTCTGTTCATCAAAGAATAATATATGGCATTATATATGCAGTTGAAGTCAGAATTATTACCCCCGCTGAATTATTAGCCCCCCTGTTCATTTTTTCCTCAATTTCTGTTTAAAGGAGAGCAGATTTTCTCAACACATTTCTAAACATGATCGTTTTAAAAACTCATTTCCAATCACTGATTTATTTTATCTTTGTCATGATGACAGTAAATAATATTTGACTACACAATTTTCAGGACAGTTCTATACAGCTAAAAGTGACATTTAAAGGCT
The DNA here is from genome assembly GCA_903798035.1 of Danio albolineatus. Classification (NCBI taxonomy): domain Eukaryota; kingdom Metazoa; phylum Chordata; class Actinopteri; order Cypriniformes; family Danionidae; genus Danio; species Danio albolineatus. Next base: position 1,275,962 of record CAIGQQ010029922.1, on the reverse strand, counting down.
TAACAAGGTTAATTAGGTTAACTAGGCAGGTTAGGGTAATTAGGCAAGTTATTGTATAAGAATGGTTTGTTCTGTAGATCTGTAGATCTGGAAAAAATAGCAGCTTAAAGGGGCTAATAACTTTGACCTTAAAATGATCCTTTAAAAAAATGCTTTTATTCTAGCTTAAATAAAACAAATAAGACTTTCTCCAGAAGAAAAAATATTATCAGTCATTCTGTGAAAATATCCTTGCTCTGTTAAGCATCATTTGAGAAACATTAAAAAATCAAAATCAAAAAAGGGGGCTAATAATTCTTCAACTGTATATATATATATATATATATATATATATATATATAGCATAAATGAGTACACCCCCTTTTTTGTCTATTTCTCATTGAACGTATCCAATATTTTACGTATAATATTTTATTGTTAAAAAGATATATCTTGTCCATCTTCAAAAAAACAAATATATATAATGCATTTAAATTCAAATGAGTTATTGCAACAACAAAAACAGAAATTAAACTTATTAAACTGATTGTTTCAGTTTTTATTTTTCTCTTGATTTTTCCTGTTTAATATTTAAATTATTAATTTGCATCAGTATAAGTAATAATAATTGTTATTTCTTTGCAGCAGCAGCAACAATGCCTGCTGTAAATTCAGCTTCACATTACAGCAATCAATTCTATTTTTAGTATTTAAAATAATATTAAATTTATTTAAAAGATATTTAAAATAAGTAAAGACATAAATTGTAATAATAATAATAATAATAATAATAATAATAATAATAATAATAATACCATTTCAATATCTCTGTGTATTTGTATCTTATTTAAAAATTTGAATTAATTCATAAATTATATAATTATTATTTATAATTTAAAATATTCGAGTTTAAATCATAGTTTAAAGTTTTTAGTTTAAGTTTTAGTCATTTTGTCATAGTCTTGTAGCTTTTATTAAGATTTTTGTTGCAACTTAAGTAAAGATTTATAATAATTCTCCACCTTATAATTGTTTTACTGTATTTCAGATCAGATAAATGCCTTGGTTAAACAGGAAACTTTACATTTTTTAAAATAATACCAAAATCATTTAAAAATTTTAATTGGTTTTGTGTTATATCTGCGACACATCAGTGAGTGGAATAAAATTAATAATCAAATCAATAAACAGGTAATGTAATAAAATACAATCAAAATAGACAGCTACATAATCATATAGACTGAAAATACCTAAATATTTTATGATCTGACCTGCCTGATCCTGTTCACCGTACCACGTGTTCCAGCTGCCAACAACTTCACAGGGATAATCAGGATCATGATGGAGCTCCTTCTGCACCTCGTCCCTCAAATTAGACACAAAAATCCATTTAAATGTGCTTTAAATGTAAATCACAAATCAATATTATTAATTTAATTGTTACGCTCCTCGTATATGTTATTATTAATCTGTTTGGCGTACCATAAAATGATAAAAGGGAGCTTACGATAGTTTGTTGTATTCCTCCATATACTCAGGCTTGACATTGTGAACTGAAAAATCAAAAGTTAAAATGTTAATGTAGCATCTTTCAGTGTTGAAATCTAAATTTGCTATAGACATTTGAGATAATAGAGTGTACTAAACATAAATCCCTTGTGATTAATTGAGGAGCTCTGAGTTTTAATTAAATGTTTCAGTTTTTAATTTCACCTTTCTTTTTTCAGTTTTTACGTTGAAATTAATAGTTTATTTGTATGTTCATTTGCAGCTTGGCCAAATTTTGCTTTTGATTTAGTTAATTTTTATTCATTTATTTTTAAAATAACAATTTACAGTAAGGGTCCAATGGGCGATGAGGTGGCGCAGTGGGTAGCGCTGTAATCTCACAGCAAGAAGGTCGCTGGTTCGAGCCTCAGCTGGGTCAGTTGGCATTTCTGTGTGGAGTTTGCATGTTCTCCCCGTGTTCGAGTTGGTTTCCCTTCAGGTGCTCCGGTTTCCCCCACAAGTCCAAAGACATGGTACAGGTGAAGTGGGTAAACTAAAATTGTCCGTAGTGTATGAGTGTGAATGAGTGTGTATGGATGTTTCCCAGAGATGGGTTGTCGCTGGAAGGGCATCCGCTGCGTAAAACACATGCTGGATAAGTTGGCGGATCATTCCGCTGTGGCAACCCCAGATTAATAAAGGGACTAAGCTGAAAAGAAAATGAATGAACGAGTAAGGGTCCATTTGTTTACTTTACTCCATTCGTTTGACTTGAAATAAACTCCTGAAGCACTTAATAATCTGAATCTAATGTTAATTTCTGTAATAATTAATATAACTTATAATCATATATGCAACACATTTTTCAAAATATACCCCCTTTTGCCTTCAGAACTGCCTTAATCCTTTGTAGCATGGATTTAACAAGGTACTACACAGGTTTTGGTCCATATTGACATGATAGCATCAGGCAGTAGCTGCAGATTTGTCGGCTTCACATCCATGATGCGAATCTCCTGTTCTCTATTGGATTGAGTTCTGGTGACTGTGGAGGCCATTTGAGTACAGTGAACTCATTGTCATGTTCAAGAAACCAGTCTGAGATGATTCTCGCTTTATGACATGGTGTGTTATCCTGCTGGAAGTAGCCATCAGAAGATGGGTACATGGTGGTCATTAAGGGATGGACATGGTCAGCAACAATACAACAATGTAGGCTGTGGCGTTGACATTTGGAACTAATAGGCCCAAACTGTGCCAAGAAAATATCCCCCACACCATTACACCACCATCACCAGCCTGAACTGTTGATACAAGGCAGGATGGATCCATGCTTCATGTTGTTGATGCCAAATTCTGACCCGACCGTCCAAATATTGCAGCAGAAATTGAGACTCATCAAGACCAAGCAACGTTTTCCAATCTTTTATTGTACAATATTGGTGAGCCCGTGCAAACTGTAGTCTCAGATTCCTGTTCTTAGTTGACAGGAGTGGCACCCGGTGTGGTCTTCGAAGTGTTGTGCGTTCAGAGATGCTCTTCTGCATACCTCTGTTGTAATGAGCGCTTATTTGAGTTACTGCTGCCTTCCTATTAGCTTGAACCAGTGTGGCCATTCTCCTCTGACCTCTGGCATCAACAAGGAATTTGCACAAACAGAACTGCCGCTCACTGGATATTTTCTCTCTTTCAAACCATTCTCTGTAAACCCTAGAGATGGTTGTGCGTTAAAATCACAGTAGATCAGCAGTTTCTGAAATACTCAGACCAGCCCGTCTGGCACCAACAACCATCAAAGTCACTTAAATCATCTTTCTTCCCCATTCTGATGCCCTGTTTGAACTGCAGCAGATTGTCTTGACCATGTCTACATGCCTAAATGCACTGAGCTACTGCCATGTGATTGGCTGATTAGAAATTTGTGTTAACGAGCAGTTGGACAGGTGTACCTAATAAAGTGGCCAGTAAGTGTATATAAACTTATAGTTATATTTATGTTCATATAAGCACACCTATGAACACATTTTACTATTCATTGTATTTTGTTTGAACATATATGTACATATTTGTAGTTTCAATGTTTAATATATTACATGATATTAGTATATGGCCTTCCTCAGAGATGGGTTGCGGCTGGAAGAACATCCACTGCGTGTGCTGAACAAGTTGGCGGTTCATTACGCTGTGGCGATCCCAGATTAATAAAGGGCCTAAGCTGAAAAGAAAATGAATGTATATGGCCATTTTTGCAATATTTTGTCATTTACATATATTTTATATATATAACTATTCCGTAATTTGCATATTTTGTCATGCCACATCAGATTTCTGTGTGGATAAAACTACTATTTCTCCAAGATATTCTATTGTGCTAATCGGTTTAAACGCACAGAAATCCATTGAGATTTCATCCCACAAATCAAGAATTTTCTGAAATATCGCTCTCATTTTTCTAAACCCAATTTTCCTTAAACTTCTCCACGTGCACGGCCGATCTCTTGAAAACAATAGATTTCTACAAACAAACACTTTGGAGGCTGATTTATTAAAGCAATTAGAAGAAAATAAACACTTCAGGCGGCATTTCTCAAGCAAAACGTCGAGAATAAGCGCATCATTCATTGCGAGGGAATATTTTTAGCAGCTCCTATCAGATACATTACATGCACAATTTCTCCCAAGGCCTAAACACTCAAGGTTTTTTAGATGGATTGGCTCACATTGAATCTTGTAGAGGTTGCTGGTTTCTTTCTTGGAGAGCAGATTGGAGTGGGCATCTTTCCTGGCATCCACTTTGTGTGCAAACATGGAACTCAACCAGCCTTCGTCACTTTTATTCGCAAAACCTCTGAGGATTCACAAGCAAAACTGTCTCATTTGTAAAAGATGCACCACAAGCTGCAATGCACACATTGTTATATAAAAAAGCCATGCAAATGATGTGACATTTAGAGCAGCGGCGGCATTTTAAATAATTATTAAGCACAGTTTTAATGATTTAATATTAACTTTTATAGCAGACCAAGCCTCCACCTACAGTTCATAGTTTACGTAGGTCAAAAATTAATGTACAAATGAGATGCATTTTTTTGTCATTAAACTCTATATTTCTGGTTCAATAAAAATAGTTTTTTAATTATCATTTAACTGTAACATCTACATTTTAATGACTAACTTTGACTTTTAAATCCAGAGTCTTTATATAATAAGTTTCTATTGCAAAATTTGCTTGACAACTTGATATTGAAACTCCATATGTTTTGCTCAATACATTTTTAATGATATTTTAATTGTTATTTAGCCACATTTTGAAGACAAATTTGTATTTCTTTTAACCCTTGTGCACAATTTTACTACCCTTTTGTTATTTTAGAGATGAAAACATCCACTAAATTAATTAATTTAACTGCTGTAAAAATGCATCAGATTATTATTATTATTTATTTATTTATTTATTTTAGTCCTGATCAAAACTACTAAATTGCTTAGGAAATTACAAGATTGTAACTATTTAAGTGTCAATTGTTATTTGGTGATAAAAAAACACACACAATGACTAATTTTCAATATAAAAAGTAACTGTGGACTAGATTTTTTTACCCTTTATCACAGTCTTGGCCATGTGAAAGATCAGTAACAACATTGCCTTGTTAGTTTTTGTACAGCATAAGATTTTGTTGTTGGTGCTTTTCCCTCTTTGACGATTTGTAATTTTTACTGTTGATCATCAGTCAGCACCATTAACGTTTTAGAAAAAAAAAGCTTATTTTGTAGATTTTATATTGAGTACAACAGCAAATTTCCCAAAATATGTGTCAACATAAGATTTGGCACTAAAATCATCCTGCTTTAATTCTGCTTGTGGCCAAATTAAAACTCAAAATCACCCCAGAGTGGATGAAAACATCCCCAGCAGCACATGGGTTAAATGAGTATACATTTTTACAGTTTTAAAGGCGTTCATGAATGTTCTGAATCATGTAGTAGCATTTACATAGTAAAAGAAAAGCTTTAAAACACTTAAACTTTGAAAAATAAAATCATTTTGGTATTAACAATTATAATTTATAATCTTATGCAACATAACATGTACATATAATAATTTATTGTAAATCTAGGCTCATAACTAAGGCAACCTGTATATAATGTTCATAGTACATCCATCTGTACATATCACCATAGTTTTTCTATAACTGCACCTTATAATTTATACCTGTATCTGCACTTGCTGCTATTGCACTTCTGGTTAGACCTAAACTGCATTTCGTTGCTTTGTAATTTTACATGTGTAATGACAATAAATTTGAATCTAATCTAATAATTTTCAAAATCTTGGATGGACATTTACATAAAACTAAAAATAAAAGACAAATGGCTGTTAAACATGAATGACAATTGAAAACATTATATCATACAGTAAATTTAAGATATTCGTGCCAGAACTTTAACCAAACCACTGTCAAAATATCTTGTTGGTTACACAAAGTTGACCCTATATTTTTGCACCTTTTAAGAAGTATGCTTTGGGACTTTTTTATTGAGAATATGGCATTTCTATTGTAGAATTAGCCTTCAAATAAGTATCAATAAATGAAATATAAATTGTCATGGTTAAAAGCATCTGCTATAAATAAATAAATGAATAAATGCATAATAGGCCTGTCACAATTAAAATATATCGACTTAGCATATTTTTTTTATGTGGGTAGCAGACATCGCAGCCTCTGTTACTTTTTACCTCACACTTTTTTTTGTTAACATTTATTATTATTTATTTGTTTAAGATATACATTTTCAAATTCTGATTCCAACGCCTAATTACTAAATTGTTAAAATGACTATAATTAAATGAAATATATTTTTAAGAATAAAACATTATGTGTTCTTTGGAGAAGTGTACTTGCAATATGATGCAATTATAGTCATATTATGCAATTATAGGGTAGTGCGATAAGTAATGCGAGTTACGTAATAATACTACTTTAAACATTAAAGTAATGATTAAAGTAATCTAAAAAAAAAGTAATAATATTTGAGTTACTTTGTAGATTAATTGTTTTTTTTAATTTTTATTATTATTTGCTGAATGAAAATTAGTGTAATCATGTTGAATCGCACTCATGGGAACAGACCAAGATGGCAGAGTCTTTCATTTCTGTAATGGAATTATTCTCATTATTTTGAACACATGAAGAAAGGGAGACTGTCTCAACGGACAGTGGTATTACTGAACTAATAAGACAAAAATATAAAAGTAGAAAACACATTGCTTTCATATTTCATTAATCTGTATGGGATGTATAGCATCAGGAAGTTCTTAGAGAGTAACATTGTTCTAATATTTTTTTTTAATTCATTTTTTAAAAAGTTTAACAAAGGTTTAGGATATACAGTGTGTCGTTATATGCCGAGCTGCCTATTTAAAAAAAAAAAAACACCCTGCCAGTTCTGAAAGAGATCAAGCCTTAGG
>CAIGQQ010029922.1:1237270-1249025 GCA_903798035.1 Danio albolineatus | reverse complement strand
AGATAGATAGATAGATAGATAGATAGATAGATAGATAGATAGATAGATAGATAGATAGATAGATAGATAGATAGATAGATAGATAGATAGATAGATAGATAGATAGATAGATAGATAGATAGATAGATAGATAGATAGATAGATAGATAGATAGATAGATAGATAGATAGATAGATAGATAGATAGACAAATATTTATTTGCTCTTGAGCTACAAAACCAAATTTAAAACAATTTAGTATTAGTTCTGCTTGAGTTGCCCAATAGTTTGATCATGTATAAATATTATAACTATAGTGCATGACTATTATTAGTCTTCTGACCGAGTGCACTATAAAAGACATGAATGACACTCCTAAGAGCGTGAGAAGCATACTTTAGGATCTAAATAATTTGTAAAATAAAGACTTGCAGGTTAAGGGAACAGCAGAGGAGGAAGTTGCAGCGGGCCTTGGTGCAGATGAAAAGTTAAAAAAAGTGTATTCATGGATAGATAGACAGGAAACTAGATAGAATAGTCAGAGATGGATTGATCTGTGCAGCAGCTTCTGATGAACTGTGCGCTGCAGACGCAGTCGGTGTGAAAGGCAAACGCCTGCGCGCTGCTTCTGCTGGTGTGAAACAGGCGTACTGTATGTCTCAAGTTTTATGTGTTTGTTGAAGTCCCACTGTTGTTTTAATGAGGAAACTCACTGTGTTGACAGAAGATTATTATTATTCATTCATTTCATTTACTTCAGCTTAGTCTCTTATTTATAATTAGTCGCCACAGTGAAATGAACCACCAACTATTACAGCATATGTTTTATGCAGCAGATGCCCTTCTAGATGCAACCCAGCAATGGATAACTGGACTCAAACCAGCGACCTTCTAGCTGTGAGACGACAGTGCTAAACTCGGAGCCACCGTGCCAACCTTTTATTATTATGACTATTTTTTTTTTTTTTTTTACTTGAATTTTCCTTGGGAACCTGTGTGTCTGTGATGATGTGAGTTGAGTTGATATGCAATTATTTGTATCAAATGCCAAGCACTGCTGCTGCTGCTGCAAAAAATAAATAAATAAAAACGAATCTACCTCTGGGTACTTCTAAAATAATACTGAACTGAACTTCTGGTAATGTGGGCCTGCAGTGATGATGTGTAAGCTGAAGAAGTGAAGATTCTCGTCAGGCTCACCTGCTGGATCTGTAAGTCTGTTGTGACTCAGGTCGAGGTGCTGCAGTTTCTGGTTGGCCATCAGAGCTGGAGACAGGTGTTTGGCCGCTCGTTCGTCCAGATGGTTTCCGGAGAGGTTGACAGAGAACAAGGTGCCGTTTTCCAACAGCATGCTGGACAAAGCCCTGGCTCCGTATTCACCCATCCGGTTTTCTGACAAATCAATTTCTGGAAGGGAAAAAGCTTAGGCTTAACTGTCGATATCCTGAGGCAGCTGTACACAGTCAACTGCACAATCACAGTGTTACGAACTCATTCAATGTAAAGTGTGTGAAGCGTTTTGTAATCAGTGTGAACAGCGATTGCTTGCATCTGAACACAAAACTGTACGAAACAAAAAATATTAGCATATTATTCATATTATTATTATAATTATTATAATAATTATAATAATTATTATTATTACCAATAATTAATTATTCATATTACAGTTTTTTTATTTGTGGCTTAAGACCAGGCCATTTTATTATATTATCAAAACATCATTCATTCATTTTCCTTTATCTTGGTCCCTTATTTATCAGGGGTAACCCTTCCAGCTGCAACCCAATACTGAGAAACACCCATACACTCTCACATTCACACACACTCATGCACTACAGTCAATTTAGTTCATTCAATTCAATTCAATTTCATCAAATAAACGTAATTTAATTCCATCTTTATTTCACTGGTCTTTCTGGAAGAAATATTTCCAATCGTCTTTCTATCTTTTGGGAGATCCCTGTGTCATTTCCGGTCAAAAAAAGCCAGAGGTATGAATAACTTCAGGCTTAATTGTACATATATAAATACTGTAATGATCAATATCCACTAGCAGTCTTCTCAGACAACTGAACCCTCTTTTATGTGCTCAGAAATCACAATTCATTCATTAATTTTCTTTTCAGCTTAGTCCCTTTATTAATCTTGGGTCGCCACAGCGGAATGAACTGCCAACTTATCAAGCACAGTGGATACCCTTCCAGCCACAACCCATCACTTTGAAACATCCATTCACACTCATTCACACACATACACTACAGAATTCCCAATACAGAATTCCCAAACACTACGGAATTCTGAATTCACGGAAACACTACAGAATTCCCAAATCTCAATTACCCAATTCACCTGTACCACGTCTTTGAACTTGTGGGGGAAACCGGAGCACCTGGAGGAAACCCACGTGGACACAGGGAGAACGTGCAAACTCCACACAGAAATGCCAGCTGACCCAGCCGAGGCTCGAACCAGCGACCTTCTTGCTGTGAGGTGACAGCACTACCTACTGCACCACCACGTCACCCAGAAATCACAATGTAATCAATAAAACAGCTTGCAAGACACTGGTTTAAAGTTTTCCTGCCCTCAATGTTCCTCTACAAAAAAAACATGACAAGTCAGAGATCAAACTGATCTTAAGTCAATCCCGAACTCAAGCCTGGGAGTGTGGAGTTGTGTGTGGGATGGTGCAGTAGTGGCACGTCTGCTGAAAGTTACCTGTGATGTAGCAATTCTCTTTCAGCATGTCAGCGATGGCAGCCGCTCCTGCTCCCTCCATCCAGTTGTCTCGCAGATTCAGCTTCAGGATTGAGGTGTTGGTCACTAATGAAATCGCCAGAGCTTTGGTGCCCTACAGAGGAGAGTTGATAAACTCAAAGAGTGCAAACCCACATGAAAAACACCATAGTAACTTTTTTTTAGTAGTGATTAGGATTTTTGCCGATATGGATAATCAGATATAATTAATATTACTATTTAATTATAATAGTTAGTTTATATTAACTCATTTTGTTTGATTTGAGTCAGGTTTGTGATTGATACAGCGATGTGAAAATGTTTCTGCCCCCTTACCGGTTTCTTTTTTTTTTTTGCATGTTTGTCACATTTTAATATTTCAGATCATCAAACGAATTTAAATACTATTTAAAGATACAAGTAAACACATCATGCAGTTTTGAAATGAGAATTTTATTGGATAAGAGAAAACAAAACACAAAACTAAATAGCCCTGTGTGAAAAAGTGTTTGCCCCCCTGTTAAAACATAACTTAAGACTGGTTTATCACACCTGAGTTCAATTTCTCTCGCCACGCCCTGGCCTGTTTACTGCCACACCTGTTCACAATCAAGAAATCACTTAAATAGGACCTGTACGACTAAGTGAAGTAGACCAAAAGATCCTCAAAAGCTACACATCATGCTGAGATAGTTTCTTTTTTATTATCATTATTATTTCTGCACAGTATTTTGTAAATAAAATAAATCTGGGGGTCACTGCAGAATGATTATGAGTGTATAGTTGCTGAAATCTTTATATCATTGTTTTAAATCAAGGTTTAAAAGGCAAATTCAGTCAATAAGAAGCACTTTTTGGTAATCAAACCTACAGTAGGTCTCTCATATAATAAATCCACTAAAGGTGAAGCATCTAAACATCTAATAATTTACATATTCAATAATATAACAAATACATATTTACAAAAACTCAATAAATATATAGATTTATACGCATTTAATAGATTGAATGGCGATTCTGTGTGGGCCTACCTATATCATTATGATTTTATGACACCAATTAATGCTAAACTATTAAAGAAAACTAGCTTACTATTTATTTTTTAAACTTCATAGTTAACTTTTTTTAAATTTATAATAATAATAATAATAATAATAATAATAATAATAATAATAATAATAATAATAATGTGATGTAGTGAGGGCGCCACGGTGGCGCGTGAGTAGCACGTTCTCCTCACAGCAAGAAGGTCGCTGGTTCGATCCCCGGTTGGGGCAGGTCCCGGTTGGGCCAGTTGGCATTTCTGTGTGGAGTTTGCATGTTCTCCCCGTGGTTGCGTGGGTTTCCTCCGGGTGCTCCGGTTTCCCCCACAGTCCAAAGACATGCGGTACAGGTGAATTGGGTAGGCTAAATTGTCCATAGTGTATGTGTGCGAATGGGAATGTATGAATGTGTTCCCAGAGATGGGTTGTGGCTGGAAGGGCATCCGCTGCGTAAAACAAATGCCGGATAAGTTGGCGGTTCATTCCGCTGTGGCGACCCCGGATTAATAAAGGGACTAAGCCGAAAAGAAAATGAATGAATGAATGAATGTGATGTAGTCACAATCACCAGCGATCTAGTAGAACTACAAATTTTTCATGGAACTGGACTTTAAATCCCATCATTCACCTCACACACACACCAATTCCAGTTATCTCCCTGACTGCACACACAAACTCACACAGCTGTAAATGAATCATAGACTGGTTATATGGACAGTATAATCACCTCTCATACACACACACACACATTGCTGAGTCTTGTTGTATGTTTACCTGTAAACATGTGCATACCTCTGTGCACACGCATGCTACTAGGTTACATGAGATAAAGATGTTTTCTGACCCTGTCAGTCACACGCAGATTCACCAGAGTTTGAAACGCTTCTGGAATGACTGATGCTTTCTATCGCTCTAGTCACGGACCTGCTGTTTTGAAACACTTTAGTCACGTGACTTGGGTATTTCGAATCCTGTTTCAAAACACTTGCGTTTCGGAATCTGTACAGGTTGTCGAAACGTCAGTTTCACATCAGCCATCCCTAGGATTACCCTAATGATTCTCTTTGCTCCTGTTTTGACCATTTTGACTAACTAAGTTGTAATTAAACTGCATTTGGACCCTCACCTCCGTTGTCGGCACCCATCAGTTACAGCAGGGGTCTCAAACTCGCAGCCTGGGGGCCAAATGCGGCCTGTGGGACGATAGTTTGTGGCCCCAACCTTAATTTGAAAGTTTAATGTCAGTGCTGCCCGCAAGTTTGATATGTATGATATTGTGTGTGGAGCTGAATGAACCTGCCAATCACGGTGGGGTATATGGCTCTCGGAGGCGGGACTTCTACTAGACGCAGGCAGAGAAACATTTCTCAATGAGTGAAAGTTACAGCAGCGAGTGTTCTATTGAACACACACGGACATTCATCCCAGCACATTTCATTCACAACACTTCAAAAAAGTTTAAGTTGCTGCCCAGCGGGACATTATACAAAGATAAATGTATATAAATCAGTGCTTTAATTGATCTTGCCGGATCATGTTTCGGGAAATATTCGTGTTTTGCTTTCCGGTATTTATTTTAATTGATTCTGCATCAACTTGATTTTTTCCATCTTATTTTTTTTCCATCTTATACACAAAATAAGATAAAAAATAAACAAATTAGAAATTAATAATGAATAATATAATTAATTTCTTGTGGAAAAGCTGATGCGGCCCAGCCTCACCCAGACTCTGCCTCGAGCGGCCCCCAGGTAAATTGAGTTTGAGACCCCTGAGTTACAGTAATCAGCACTGCTAAACAAGTGACCAGTATTGTGCAATATTATTTCTGTTTTTAATTCTGACATGTAGTGTGTTTTGTTTTTGCTCTCACCTGCGCACCGAGCCCACAGTGCATCATGTTGACTTCGCTCTGGTTGATGTTTCGCAGGAAGCAGGAGACTGGAATTACATTCATCATCTTACAAGCCTCTCTGTAGCGAGACTGGCCTGTGTGGTCATATGCTTGCTTTTTATCTATAACACAGAGAAAAAAAAACAATCATATCAAGTGTAAATTGTGTACTTTTGTATAAATTCAGCAAATCACTAAAATGCACCAGCAATGAGGTAATAACTTGCATGAAAGGCTGGAAATCACTGCAATATATTTTTTTTAGCAATATGTGCCGAATAGCTCTAGGAAAGAATGAATCATTCAAGAGTAAATGGGATGATATTGTTTGGGAGTTCATTTGCATAAAGAAATATTTTAAAAAGTCATAAAAAGAGTTGAAGTTGAAAACAAAACAAAACATTTATGTACTTATGCATGAAAGGAAAACACTATATTAGTATCCTTTTATTATTTTTATTTATTCAATTTTCAGATCTTTTTTGTAACTACCTATGAAATGCACCTGCAGTTTCTCAATGTAAATGGATTCAGATGAAGTCTTACTGGGAGACACATGGCTCAGTGGTTAGCACTATTGCATCACAGCAAGAAGGTCGCTGGGCCAGTTGGCGTTTCTGTGTGGAGTTTGTATGTTCCCCCCATGTTGAAGTGGGTTTCCTCCACAGTCCGAAGACATGAGCTATAGGTGAATTGAATAAACTAAACTGGCCATAGTGTATGTGTGTGAATGAGTGTGTATGGATGTTTCTCAGTACTGGATTGCAGCTGAAAGGGAATCCACTATGTAAAACACATGCTGGATAAGTTGGCGGTTCATTCTGCTGTGGCGACCCCTGATGAATAAAGGGACTAAGCCGAAGGAAAATTATAATAATGTTATGAATAAATATTTTTGGATTTAAGAAAATATAAATAACCATAAACATAAAGTGAAATGTGTTTTTATACACAGACTCGTGTCTCTGATTGTCAGATTAAATAAACTACAATGGACATTATACAAGTATAAAGTACAAGATAACGTTAAGCAATTTGATAAACAAAGACAAACAGCATACAACACGGTAGCACACTCTCAGAAATAAAGGTACAGGAGCTGTCACTGGGGCGATACCTTTTCAAAAGATACATAATTGTACCCAAAATGTCCACAGTGGTACCTCAAAGGTGCATATTAATGCCTAAATGCACCTAAAAAGTACCATTGAGGTACCATTATGGACACTTCAGGTCCATATTATTCCTTTTGAAAAAGCACATAATTGATTTTAATTGATAATTGATAAAAGGAACAAATAATTGATAAAAGGAACATATAATTGATTGATAAAAGGAACAAATAATTAATAAACGGAACAAATAATAGATTTAAAAGACCAAAAACTGTCCGTTTGATTTACACAAGATGGATTCAATATCATGTTAACTACAATGGAGAGATGAGATCCAGTGCTAACTGTTACATCTGAGATGGACTGGCTGATTAAAGCTGCTCTAGGTGGGGAAGGTGACAGGCTGAGAGTCCGCATAAGTGAGGCACATCGTCAAAGATGCGCTATCTTTGTAAATAAACTGCTGATTTGAGTTCAAACAAGTACATTCTCACCTGAAAAACTCTTAAAACTTTATTTTGACACGGCAAAGGACTTTTTTAAAAACTGTGCAGGTTTTCTCCTCCGCCATTAGCTATCGCTGGTTGGTAGGGATGGGCGGATCGATCCTGAAGTATCAATATTTTCGATACTGGGAATGTATCAAAAGGATCGATCCTTAAGTAAAAGGATCAATCTTTTCTTGGGGGGTTTCTTACTGAGTGATCAGAGATTTTGAAAAATCTAAATAATTATAGGGCCAATTATAAAAAATACAGTATTTACTTAAATAGGAACACTAATGGGAACTATAACATCCTTCCGCTGATAGGTCAGTGTTATCTCACGGCACAGTGGTACAGACACCACACACGCCCAGCGCGGGTTGTAAAACTTGAGAGCGGAGCTGTCGACATCATGACTCAATGTAAACGAAGTATAATCACGAAGTATAATCTGGAGTTATTGTAAAAGTAATCAGCTAAAGGGAAAACAATTCTGTTGTTCCTTCACAAAAACCTGGAAATTGATTAAAATTAGAAAGCACAAATGAATATTACAACAAATTTAAGATTCAATCCGAGGTTCTGCTGCTTTCACCTTTAAATAAGGTGAGGAAATTCAGTTGTGCAGTGTATTATTTTTCATTATATATGGTGCTGTTTAGCCAATTATAGTTCTGTAATTTTAATTAATGTAAAAAAAGAATCATGTGTTTTATTTATTATTAATAATAATAATAATAAACTAAAAAAAATCACTGTAAGTATTGATAAGTATTGATTTAAGTATCGATATCGATGATACTTGTCTTGAAATACTTGGTATCGGATCAGAAACAAAAATATTGGTATCGCTCATCCCTTCTGGTTGGGCTGCAATACATTCTGGGATCCCTGTGCTTTGCAAGTTCGCACAAGTCACCTCTCGAAGCGTCCTTGACAAAAGGGGCGGAGCAAGTACACATCTGGGAATTTTATCTGTACTTGGCAAGATGTGAACTCTGAATTGAAACAGTACTTCAGCGATGGTTGATGACGTTTTACGAGGACACAAGAACAGACAAGAGCGCATATTGAGAAACAGCCATTAGGCATTTATAGCTCTGCCCTCCTGGGAGCACAATCTCATTTGAATTTAAAGCGACAGTCACCAAAACGGCACAATTAGGATCAAAGCCTAAAAGGGGCAGTTTCAGAGTTATAAAACATTATCTGTGGGGTATTTTGAGCTGAAACATCGTCGCACAAACACATTAGGGACATCAGTGACTCATTTTACATTTTGTAAAAAGGGGCATAATAGGTCCCCTTTTAATCTTATTAAATAAATAACAATTTTTAAAACTATAATAAGAAAATAATAAGAAAGCAGGCAGATGTTATATCATAATAAAAATTGTTATCGTAATACTCATCAACAACAACACAGGTCACATATTTTTCCAGTATCGTGCAGCCCTAGTTTAATACTAGCAAAAAACAGCTTAACCTAAGCACCGTTAACGCAGTCAATAACCAGTGTTGTGTATGCAGCTCAATGGACATGAACTGGTGTGACTTTGTAAACCGAATACGACAACAGTTTATCATTGTTTCTCATTGAGATGCGCAATTATCACGAACGTGGAAAATTCCCCAGCCATTCATTAAGCTATGCGGAGGCACACAGCAGTCATCTAGCTAGCAGATGGCTATCTCTAATAAGCTGAATAAACAGCCATCAGAGAGATAGTGAGAGATGACGGAGCCCTGATTTATGTATATGTAGAGGAGTGTGTAGGTGTTTCGCTATCTGCAGAACAGGCAGGTGAAAATGAGAGAGAGAGAGAGAGAGAGAGAGAGAGAGAGATCATCTGCATGAGTGTTAGTATATTAGTCTTTTTTCTGATGTGTGTATGCATTTATCAAATTTCTAATTGTGTGTGGGTTTTTTTAATGTACAGTCGAAGTCATATTTATTGACCCTCCTGTTAAATTTGAATATTTTAATACTTTTATTAATATATAACCCACGATTATATATTATAATTTATTTTAAATAAAAGACAGAAGCCAGAAACATCCTTAAAAAACTATTTTAATACTATTTTAAATACTATTTTGTTCATTCATTCATTTTCCTTCGGCTTAGTCCCTTATTTATCAGAGGTTTCCACAGCGGAATGAACCGCCAACTATTCTGGCATATGTTTTACGCAGCGGTTGCCCTTCCAGCCACAACCCAGTATTGGGAAACACCCATACACTCTTGCATTCAAACACTACTGCCGAATAGTTGATCCAATTCACCTATAGCGCATGTCTTTAGACTATGGCGGAAACCGGAGCACCCGGAGGAAAACCCTTCAGACATGGGGAGAACATGTACCGGGTTGGACCCCCTTTTTTCTTCAGAACTGCCTTAATCCTTTGTGGCATTGATTCAACAAGGTACTGGAAATATTCCTCAGATATTTTGGTCCATATTGACATGATAGCACCATGCAGCTGCTGCAGATTTGTCGGCTGCACATCCATGATGAGTATCTTCCGTTCCACCACATCCCAAAGGTGCTCTACTGGATTGAGATCTGGTGACTGTGGAGGCCATTTGAGTACAGTGAACTCATTGTCATGTTCAAGAAACCAGTCTGAGACGATTCTCGCTTTATGACATGGTGCGTTATCCAGCTAGAAGTAGGCATCAGAAGATAGGTAAACTGTGGTCATTAAGGGATGGACATGGCCAGCAACAATACTCAGGTAGGTTGTGGTGTTGACATGATACTCAATTGGTACTAATGGGCCCAAAGTGTGCCAAGAAAATATCCCCCACAACATTAAACCACCACCAGCCTGAACTGTTGATACAAGGCAGGATGGATCCATGCTTTCATGTTGTTGACACCAAATTCTGACCACCCATTGTGGTCTTCTGCTGCTGTAGCCCATCCTCCTCAAGGTTCGATGTGTTGTGCATTCAGAGATATTCATCTGCATTTCTCAGTTGTAACGAGTGGTTATTTGAGTCACTGTTGCCTTTCTATCAGCTGGAACCAGTCTGGCCATTCTCCTCTGACCTCTGGCATCAACAAGGCATTTGTGCCCACAGAACTGCCAATCACTCGATATTTTTTATTTTTTTGGACCATCTCTGTAAACCCTAGAGATGGTTGTGTGTGAAAATCCCAGTGGATCAGCAGTTTCTGAAATACTCAGACCAGCCCGTCTGGCACCAACAACCATGCCACATTCAAAATCACTTAAAACCCCTTTCTTCCCCATACTGGTGCTCGGTTTGAACTGCAGCAGATCATCTTGACCATGTCTACATGCCTAATAAAGCCAGTGAGTGTACAGTATATGTGTGTGTGTCTGTAACATTTGTAACATTTGTCATGCCAATGTAGCAATTTTTTATTTTGACAGAGAGAGAGAGAAAGAGAAAGAAAAGGAGAGAGAGAAAGAGAGGATTGTCTGAAATGATAAGCATGACTCATGGCCGTTCGCCTGTTTTATTCCCTGTCGAGTGGCACCATCATATTTGGGTGGTCCTCAGCTCTTTGACACCCTCTATGAGAATGTGCATCACCCACTCGCGCTGCCTCTCACATGCTCACTATTAAGAAAACTCACTGTGAAACGTGTCCAGCTCCAGGTCTGGGTCGAGATCCTCCTCATCTGCCTGCTGCTGCTGTCCTTCACCTTTGTCTTCATCTTTATCTTCGTCTTCAGTGGTCCGCTCTTCATCCTGATGGCCTGAGCTGATGCTGTACTGCAGACTGGAGGATCTGGAGACCCTCTGAGCGAGAGAATTCAATAGTTAGATAACTGATGCATTTATATTGCAGAGAGCTTTGCATGAGTAGTAACAAAGTGCTGTCTGTCTGTCTGTCTGTCTGTCTGTCTGTCTGTCTGTCTATCTATCTATACCAGGGGTGCTCAACCCTGTTCCTGGAGAGCCACCCTCCTGCAGATTTCAGTTGCAACCCTGATCAAACACACCTGAACCAATTAATTAGGACCTGAACAGCACTTGATAATTACAGGCAGGTGTGTTTGATATGGGTTGCAACTGAAATCTGCAGGAGGGTGGCTCTCCAGGAACAGGGTTGAGCACCCCTGATCTATGCATTCATCCATCAATCCATCAAGAAATTAGATAAACATCCATCTTTCTATGAAATATGATGAATATCCATAAATTTTTCTATGAAATACGATGAATATCCTCCATCCATCCATCATTCAGCTATAAAATATGAAGAATGACTATATTTATCCATCCATGATAAATGTTGAGTATCCATCCATCTTTCAATGAAATATGAATATCCATCAATCCATCAATTTTTCTGTAAAATAAATTAAAAATATCCACCCATCCATCCGTCTTTCTAAGAAATACGATGAAACATGATAAATATCCATACATCATCTATTTATGAAAACCTATGAATATCCATGCATCATCTTTCTATGAAATAAAATGAATATCCATCCATCCATCCATCCATCCATCCAT
>CAIGQQ010029922.1:1212929-1229425 GCA_903798035.1 Danio albolineatus | reverse complement strand
AATAATAATAATAATAATAATAATAATAATAATAATAATAATAATAATAATAATAACTAAATAAATGTTACATTTAATTTTAGATAATATATTATTATCTGCAGTATTAGCAGAAGAAGAAAAAGAAAGATGGCAAATTAACATTTATTAACTTTTTTTTCACAACAAAAATGATCCAAGGCCAATTTTAGGGCCAAGGACAGAGTGAAATCAGTGGGAATTGTGCAATTCCAGTCAGTTCATTTATCTGTGTGTGTTAGGTTCTTTTAGAGATGACTCAGCTCCAGTTAATACTAACATTTCCACTCTTTTTAGCATCAACAGAAACTTGGACCTTAATCGAAACGGATCATAATATTCCCAATAACCCCCAAACTCACAAGCCAAACTCTCTTAATAATGTAGTCGATATATCTATACATGTCTGCACATCAGGAAAAAGCCACTGATCTTGCTTACACATTAAAAAGGCAGGCCATGACTAAACGCGATCGAGGACAAAAGCATAAAGACACATAAAAAAGTGCATTCAGAAATTCAAGTGAAAGGTACTTGTGTTAATGTAGATTCTGATGATAGAGCTGCACATCAAACAAGACCTAGCAACGAAAATAGAAATATCCCATTTCAAATAAACAGAAAAGAAGAAACTGCTTTTGAACAGACAAACTTGGCACAGTTTTCGCAAATCGTGGTTAGCGTCCCATCATGCTTCAGGTTGGCTGACCAGAGCAAAAATCAGCGGCGTGGACTGAAAATGATGACTATGAGCAAAACACCCTGTAAACAGAAGAAAAGAAAAAAGAAAAGACAGTGTTAAAATATTATTCAAACAGAGAGGGTGATCATCAATGACATTGTATATAGTAAAATTATAACTTGTATGGCTTTCCAACAAATAAGCATGAAGTAGACAGCAACAAACATGTTAAGAAATGTCACAGTAATATCTCTAACGTTAAAACATAATAATTGCTCTTATCCATGCCTTTTCAAATATACAGTTTGATAAGAAAAGTAGTACATTTGACAATAGTAATTAATAGTAAAGTATAGAATTAAAATTAGCGATGCATGATATTATTATGACAGATAAATTCAACCCAGGCTCATTATTGATACGCACCCCTATATCATACCTGTCAACCGTATTTTACAGTTCTATCCCGCTATCATCCTGTAAAGGTATTTTCCCGTATTTCTCCCATATTTTCAGTCTTTCTCTGAAGGGTGACATTAAAGAGCCGATCCTCCCTATGCGCAACCCATACTGCCAAACCACCAGAGGAAGCCCCTTGCTCATAAATGTGAGTTCGTTCTGTGCTTTCGTTTTATTTAGGCATGAGACCACTTTGAAATAATTATAAAAATGAAGGGATTCCCTTCCTTTCCATTACAGGCACCGTTGCCCTTCCTATGCAATCCTCAAAACAGTCAGTTCATGTAGTGGTGCTGGACTGTCAGCTGACGCATTCCATAGGGATGATAAACTGATGCGGTTTCCCAAACGGATTCTGTACGGGTTTTGGATGCGTGTTTGAACAGACATATACGCATAATTAATAATAATAATAATAATAATAATAATAATAATGATCTAATGATGGTGCGCTTGCTTTCAAACACAATTAATTTAGTCTTAACTGAGCATAAATTGTTAGGAAAGCAATCGAATGCGTTCATTATAATGTTAGATGTGTGCAAGTTTAAAGTGACACCTCTGTTATTTAATATAATCAAAAGAAAAATCTAAATGAGAGATTCATTTGTTGCTCTTAACAATGAACAATCTGCAGTTTATTGCTGTTCACCTCTCTCAATATTTAATTTGTTTTGTCATACAAAAGACCAATAAAGAAGATTGAAAATACAAATAACAATAAATATTTTTGAGCATATTGATATGATTTAAAAAGGACCGTGTAATGCTGAATATTAGAGTAACACCCTGCAGATTCATCTTCGCATTACAGAAATAAATGATTTTTGAATATATTCAAATGATAAAAAAAAAAATTATATACAATCATAATAATAGTTTAACAATTGGTCACACTTTACAATAAGGTTCATTAGTTAATGTTATTTAATATATTTACTAACAAGAACAAACAATGAACAATACATTTACTACAGTATTTGTTCATGTTAGTTAAGGTTAGTTAATGAAAATACAGCTGTTCATTGTTAGTTCATGTTAACTCACGGTGCATTAACTAATGTTAACAAGCATGGACTTGGATGTTAATAATACATTAGTAAATGTTCAGTTATGATTAATAAATGCTGTCCAAGTGTTGTTCATGATTAGTTCATGTTAGTAAATGCATTAACTAATGAACCTTATTGTATAGTGTTACCCAACAATTTTACTGCATGTCCAATCAAATAAATGCAGCTTTTAACAAGCCTAAAATGATGTTTCAAAACTTTCTAAATGGTTCTGTATTTCATGCCATTTTTGCATTCCACATAAACAAATGTGGGCAGTAATTATGATTAATTCGATTAATTAATCTGCATATCACATCCATTAAATACCAAGCAATCACCAGCTCAAAAATACCCACCTTTTGTGCTTTGCTAATTGAATAACACATTTCATCATGAGTGTACCTTTCATGAGAATATTTACACCGCAATATATTTATTTACTCAATATTTCCAGACTGCAAAGAACCTCTCGTCCTCCAGCACAAGGACTGTCATCATAAAACAGCAAAAAGAAGTGACACCTCTCACAGGAGCGCCGGCCAGTTTATGGTGTGCTACGGGTAAAGCACTTGTCGCTCTCATGGCGAGTGTGTTATGAACAAGCTCTTATCTGTGAGAGCGCAAACACAGAAGCACAGGCGCTCTCCTCACACTAATCCTGTTACTCTGCAGCCTCTTCTCGTCTCTGTGTTTCCTGCTGGCGTTCACTGAGGCTGTATCTACTGTCATCTACACGGCACAAGGCCCTCCTGCAGACTTCATTTTGACAGCAAATTTGGATTTTGTTTTAGTCTTTGTCTTAAGGCTTGAGACACACCAAGCTGACACCAAACAACTAGTGCTGAGGAAAACCAACTGTGTTGCCGGATCGCGTCTGGACCTAAAAGCTGCACATGAAAACACCTAATGGTCTGAAACAAGAGTGCGTGTTCTGTGAACTGCCTGCAGGGGGCAGTAGTCTGTTTTCTCATTCCACAAAGAGAAACCAGAAGATGAAATGAGCAGACATAGCTCTAAAAAAAAAAAAAAAGCTCAATGGGGTATATGCACAGCAGAGATGCGCAAATCAGCTGAAATATCACCCAAATCCGCGGCTTCATACTAATCATCCACCTGCACATTTAATTTTATCTTATGTTTGTATATCTGCAGCCGACCCGCACCGGATCGTCACTTTAATAATTAAAATTCTTTGTTTTAAGAATGATGATAGGTCAGCGTGGATCGTTCAATATTAACAGCAGATTCAGTGAGCTAATCTGCGCATCTCTGATAAAACAATACGCTAAGTAGCCTGTTGTTTAGCCCTGTCACAAACTGTTTGGCGATGGGTAGAGCCAGACGGAATCTGCGGACATTTTTTGCTATTTCTGCAGAGTATTTAGTTAAAAATCTGCACATTTATGTGGAATGATTTTGGGAGTATCATAACTAAAACCTTAATATACGAAATAAAAAGTAATACCTTTTTAACTGTTATTTGATGTTTACAATGCGAAATTAGATCCACTTTATCTGGTAAACAAAGCAAGTCTCTCATATAAAATCTCTACTAAAAGACAGAAAATATTACTTTACAAACTGTATTGTAAATAAATCATATAAACATTTTCATATTAGTCAATATCTTTACTGAAATTAATTAAAAAACTGAATAAATATAAATGTACACACATTTACACGAGTAAATAAACAGAATCAATGACGGGCTAAAAATCTGCAGAATTCTGCGCGCAAAGATTCAGTGTGGGCCTAGCGATGGGGTATGATAGCATCAGCATCAACTGCACCGTACTTACGCCGATGATTATTATTAGTCTTTGAGCAACTTGGAGGAATCCCTTGCCAGAGACAACATTGAAGGGGTGTATATCAGCACAGGTCCACACAAGCATCCACAGGACTAGACTTAACTTCAAGTGGTATTTTTTTGCTGTCCGAAAGTAAGAAAGAACTTAAAGTGCTTGCCTGACTTTGACCTGACTTGATTTAGCACACACATGATGTCTCATATTAGAGGTACCGGGCTTTCATATACATAAAGACCTTTTTCTTGGAACGCAAAATTACCCATTATGCTTTGCGTTTATGCGTAAGGAGAATGCTAAGAACTTCCGGTCAGCAGTTGATGCGTATAAACAGTCACATTTGGACAGCTTTGAAATGATAGTTTTAATCTATTTTATTTGCTTTTAACATCTTTGGACCAATACTGTTGTCGATCAGCACCACCTCCAGGAATGATCATTTAAAAAATGCGATCTAATAGGATGAAAAACAGCTGCTGTAAGGCGTTATGCCCTCGTTGTCAGACGGCATCTTGTGCCGTTTACAGCAAATGAAGCCTTGTCATCGCTAAAGTCAACGGTCTCTCTTTCTGTTAAATATATAACCAACCCAATCTAATGTAATTTACCAAAATGTTTGACACACACATAGCCTGTACTGTCCCACTCCCGGTTAGAATCAACATGCAGATCAGCCAGCAGAGGATCAGTAACGGACTTTTATAGGTCATTTTTGTCAATTGCATGACTTACATACTTGATAAGCTTCAAGATAGTAATCTGGTTTGCTCTATAATGCAGTGAAGTATTGCGCGCATGGGTGTGTGTCTGTGTTTGTGTGTGCGCTCATTGAAGTGCAGCTGAGCTAACAGCTGACAGGCTGTAAACACACACACAAACACACTGTATTTCTGACGGCAGACACGTGAACCAGGAAAAACGTTTTTCTCTCGCGCTTGAACCACAACTGACAGATCATAATGGCTTTAACACACACCTTTCAAAGCTGTGTCACAAAAACACTCTGTAATCCACTCAAAACGCTATTAAAACCCATTTTCGGATCGCAAATTACCTGTTGTAAACACTGTAAATGGAAGTTCTAAACATTCCACCGGAAGACGCAGGTCGCTATGGTGCCCTCCATGCAGTTGCCAGGAAAAAGGTGTATAGCGCTTCACAGTTGTTGTGTATTACATACCCAGCACTTGATTCATCTTTGTTGACTACTTCGCTAAAACGCTCCAACACACTTTTCTTTCCTTCCTTCCTTTTGTTTTGTTTTTAATTCTCCCTTTTTAAGCTTGTCTTGGATCTGTTTTGCCTCATTTTCTGGTTTTTAACGAAAAATAAATCCTGAACAGCAATCCAACGATTTGCTGATGGCACAGCAGCGTATTGACATCATATGAATAATATTCAAATATCCATGTGAGCACAATTACATAAAACTCGTAGTAAACGGTTTGTTAAATATTATACCCAATAACTTTCTACCTTTGTTGTGGGCTGCAGGCTTTACTCTAGCATGTGTCAGGAGTTTTTAGCAATTTATTTAATTTTACAATTAGAGCGTTTTATCTTTATTATAGTAGCCTAGGCCTATTCGAGTTTCTTAATCGGCAGAAGGAATAACTGGCTGTTTAAATTAATTTTGCATCAAAAAATCATTTTGATATCGCAAGCATCAAATCACCAGCATATTAGCTGTCCAAACATGTATGTTGACTGCATAAATTATTATTCCTTTAAAAAAAAAACAGTCGAATATTGTGCTTGTCTATTATCATACACAAATTGTAATAAAGCTGGTTGGTACCTTAAAATAGTATGTGTCTGTATCTAAAAGTCCATATTAATAAATATTCTTTTTGAAGCCCTTGGGGAGAACCACGACGTGACTGTTTTTGTACTTTCATTTCGCTGTGCAGATTGCATAAGTTTGATTTATATATATTTTTTTTTACTTGAACTGAAACTATATATAGTTATTAGCCTGAATTATTAGCCCCCCTGTTTATTATTTTTTCCCCAATTTCTGTTTAATGGAGAGAAGATTTTTTTGACACATTTCTATACATAATAGTTTTAATAACTCATTTCTAATCAGTGATTTATTTTATCTTTGTCATGATGACAGTAAATAATAATTTACTAGATATTTATAGACACTTCTATACAGCTTAAAGTGACATTTAAAGGCTTAACTAGGTTAACTAGGCAGGTTAGGGTAATTAGGCAAGTTATTGTATAATGATAGTTTGTTCTGTAAACTATCAGAAAAAAACGGACCTCTGTTCATTCCTAACCTCAAACAACCAACACTGGATGAAGGGATGCCAGTGTACGATCAACTGTTAGCACCTCACCTCCCTGACACACAGGATATTCATTCTGACTTGATCTTTTCCTATATTGTATATAATATTTTGTCCATGTCTTTTTTCGCTGTGTAATAGGTCCATGTTTGTCCATTATTCAATACTCTTATTGTCATCATCTAATTTCAAAAGATGTTTAAAAAAAAATGGGACAAAATTGAAATGAACAGGGTATTTGTTCAAACATTGCGTCTAGCGTTTTTAGAAGCAAATAAGACCTTATATTTGATTATATTATTCAGTTTCTGTACCTGAAACTGATTTCAGTAGTATCTTTACTATAATGTATTCTGTTGTGCTTGTAGCTTTTTTTAAAATATTTATTTGACAGTGTGCTGTTTTTTCTATTGAACATATCATATTCTGCACCGTGCCAAAAGCATGACCCTAAACACAGCCCTTCTACATACAAACCCGGATCACTCATGGCAGGTCAAGGATAGAGGAGGACAGGACTTACTCATCTATATCTTTCTTGCTCTCCTCGATGTACGCGATGGACTCTGACCTTAGACGGTTGGTGACCTCGTAAGTGCGCAGGGTTACACCAAAAATGTCCTCATGGTATCGATTCTCATCCTGCAACGAGAAAAAGTAGCTTCTCAGATGACCTTGTATATGAATTACCAGTAACACTTTAGCAATGATGACTAAAACAATTCATCTACACCATTACTTAAATACATCTTAGTTAAAGAGTCCTATTAGGCTTTTTACACACTGACTGATAAGTGTGTAATGTTGCTTTTTGAGCATGAAAAAGGATATTTTTTAACCCCAAAGGATATAAATTCGTCAACATTTTAAAAAAGAATGGGAAGAATGGGTGTTCATAAATAGTTTAAGACAGATTGCATTTAAAATGCATTAAAAACATTTAATACATTGTCTCAAATCAACTCAAGGTTTTACACTTTGCCACTCATAAAAGAATGATGTAAAAACAGGTAGCATTATACTTTTTTGATTTTGCAAGGTGTTGGAATGTTTTTTTCCCTGGGATTCTCCCGTATTTTACAGTTCTATCCCGCTATCATCCCTTAAAGGTGTTTTCCTGTATTTCTCCCGTATTTTCAGTCTTTCTCTGAAGGGTGGCAATAAACATTAAAGAGCCGATCCTCCCTATATGCAACCCATACCGCCGAACCACTAGGGGTCGCCCCTTGCTCTTAAATGTGAGTCAGTTCTGTGCTTTCGTTTTATTTAGGCATGAAACACTTTGAAATAAATATAAAAATGACGCGATTCCTTTTCCTTTTCATTACAGGTGCCATCGCTCCTCCTATGCAATCCTCAAAACAGTCATACAGCGGTGCATGACTTTCAGCTGATGAGCTCCATAGTGATAAATAAAGTCTGGGTTTTGGGTGTGTGTTTGAATACAGATTTACACATAATTAATAATAATAACGTGTAAAGATGTCGATTTTAGTGGAGGCTTTTCCCAAACACAACAATTTTTTTCCTAAATGAGCATAAAAATTAGGAAAGCAATGCTCTCATTATAACGTTAGATGTGTGCATTTTTAAAAGACGCCTCTGTTATTTAATGTAATCAAACGAAAAATCCAAATAAATGAGATTCATTCGTTGCTCTTATGTGTAATTTATACAGTGAAGTTTAATGAGATTTGATAACTTGATTCTATTTGTTTATAATAGCTATTAATTGTAATAAGCTGAAAGGTTTTGCTAATTTATTAGCTGCTCATGTCTATTATTTATTATTTGTTTTTAAAATAATAATAATAATAATAAAACATATTACTGACCGTTTTACTGTTTATTTACAATGAAACAGCTTCAGAAGTACATTTTTGTTTTTTTATAGTGCGGGGTGGGGGTGGGGGGGGGGGGTCCCTTATTATGGTGGGCATATCCCTTATTTTCACATCCCAATGTTGACAGGTATGATTATATTACATTTATTTTACAAGTGTTGGAACGCCACTGACAAAGATAAAGGAATCAAACAATGCTAGACCAATAGACCAATGCTGAAACTAACTACTTGGTAGTATTATTCAATGTTTTTCTTTTGTAAAATGTCTTTACAAAACAAGAAAGGTACTGTACTGATTACAATTGACTACAGTAAATATTTCATGCACTATATTTACTGTTCTTCACAGTACAAAATAATTCCCCAATGTCCCCTGTATACTTCTGTATATGAAATTTAATATGGTTTGTATGGCAGTATGGTTTTACTGCATAAATGTAGTAAACTTCCACCATGTGCAGTTGTGTTATATCAAGTTTGATATATTTAAAGTGTAAGTAAACATTGGCATTTACTATAGGGACATTTTTTTTTTGTGTGCCTGAATAAAAAAAAAAAGAATTCAATGCTTTGCCAAAGAAATGTTATAAATATTCTGCAGTTTAACCATTTTAAAATCATTTACATATAGGATGTTTTTGTGCTAAAAGGAATTTTTCTTCTAAATTTCGTCATCATTTGTTCTCCCTCCACTTCTTCAAACCCGTTTAAGTTTCTTTTTTTCTGTTAAACATAGAGAAAGATATTTTGAGGAATGTTGGAAACCAGTAGCCATTGACTTCAATATTGTGTATTAGTCAATATCAGTGGCGACCAATTATCAACATTCTTCAAAATATTTTCAAAGTGTTCAAACTCTCAAAGCATAAAAAAAGCACAATATCATATGACTTCTTTAAATAAATGGCCAAACAGCACCACTGACTTTGGTATTTTCCTTTCACTTTTGTTGGCTGGCTTGGTTTGGCTTTGGTTTGTGGAGCTGCGCATTGATGGATTTGCTCTTCAGTGTTTGGATTTTTAGTGAAATTTAAACCACATTAAACTA
The DNA here is from genome assembly GCA_903798035.1 of Danio albolineatus. Taxonomy (NCBI): domain Eukaryota; kingdom Metazoa; phylum Chordata; class Actinopteri; order Cypriniformes; family Danionidae; genus Danio; species Danio albolineatus. Next base: position 1,220,212 of record CAIGQQ010029922.1, on the reverse strand, counting down.
AACTTCCACTCTGAAAACTGGACTGACAGTTTAAATTTACTAGAACGTCTATGGTAAGCTGATTTGACACAATCTACATTGTAAAAGCGCTATATAAACAAACATGAATTGTATTATTGAGTTGAAAAATCTATAATCTAACCCGTAGTTTGCTGATATAGAAGCCGGCGTCCTCCAGAGACATGTTTCCGTGCAGTTTAAAGATCTGCTGGACAGTTTTCAGGACGTCTCCGGCCATGGTAACGTCCCCGCAGACGTAGATGTGTCCTCCTTCTTCTCTTAGACACTTGTACACTGTTTCAGACAGCTGCTCGCGGAGCACATCCTGGACGTATTTCTGAGAAACAAGACACACCGAACAAGCCATTAGACATTCATACCAACAATGAAGTAAAGTTTGTAAATGTTTATTACAGAATTCTGTCATTTAGAGGACAATAAAAAGCAAAAGAGTATAAAGAGCATGGTGCAAAGACAAAATTCTTATTCTTACAGTGTTCACAATATAAGGAAAAAACATTTTAAATTCTTTCCCCTGACTTTCACTGACTGAAAAGCTGGATTTTCATGACCTATAATGAACAGAAAAACATGTTGTTGTTGTGCTTTGTATAAGATTCAAGCGGTGCAGCACTTTAATGCAATTTTCTTAAAAATTTAATTTGCACCACTTTAATTGTCTAATACTTTAGTCAATAAGAGAACAGCCATGAAATATTTCTCCCCCCAAAAATTGAGGTACTGTGAAGTACTGCATCTTCCACATTTGATAACTCTATAGTACTTTACATTCATGTTTTTTGTCGTCTGCATTTTGTCTTTAAAGTGGTCAATTTGAAGCCAAAGCTCCTAAAATGTATATTATCCTGGCATAATTAACAGGTACAGTCTAGTGACTCCATTTGACTTAATTGATTGCCAGTTTATAACAGAGAAAGAAATAAAGTGGAGCAAAAAAATAGCCAGGCATGAAACAATGTGGGAAAAAAGACATTTATAAGTGGAAACAAAAGTTAAAGAGACAAACAAAAAAATATATTGCAGATTTTCCATGACTTGGACAAAAATAATAATAATAAATAAATAAAAATAAAAATAAATAAATAAAAATAAAAAAGTTTTTTAAATTAAAAAAAAGAAAGAAAAGAAAAGAAAAAATTATAATAAATTATAATAAAACAAAAAATAAAATGAAATGAAAAATAAAATAAAAACTAAATAAAATGTAAAATGAAAAAAACATAAATAAAATTAAAATAATTAAAAAAAAATTTTAATTAAATAAAAAAAACTTAAATATATATTTTAATTTACTTCAGTATTAGTATTACTCTGAAAATATTTGTATTTTTTTGCATTTCCCCCCTGCTTTTTGCACTCAGAATTGAAAAAAATAATAATGAATCGAGAGATAAAGGACTAAATAGAACCAAATGGCATGATATGTGCAGTTTTAATTTATTCCACTGTTATTTGATCAGTCAGGAATGCTTTGCTTCTTTTCCCCACTGATCTCTATGACTGACATGGGGAATCCAGCTAAACCCTGACTAATGCTGGAGTATAAATGGATTTGAGACACAACCTCAGTGATATTTGCCCAGGCATCATGTCCTAACCTTTGGTCTTCCGGGCTCTCTGGAGTATGCGGTGTAAAGCTCTTTAAACACTTCTTTGTTCTTGGCCTGGATGGTCTGTTCCTTGTAAATGTGGTCAATCTGAGACTGCCGACAACCGAACACCAAGATCATGGGGCAAGCTTTGATTCCTGATTGGAATAAATTGTAATGTTTTTATGCAAATTGACAAAGTCGTGCAATAAAGAGTTAATCAGAAAAGGATAATGGTTATGTAAATATACAAACCAAAAATTTAAAAAGTATGTTTAATTTACTTATGTCGACCTCAATGTACATAAATAAATGTAATAAATTGTATTTTTTGACAACTAATTTCATATATACACAAAAATTACATTAATAAACAAATAGAACATTTTTGCTTGCTTTTATATTACAAAAATGTGGCAGAAAAATAAGGAAAAATTCACTAAATAAATAATTCATATTAATTAAAAGAAAACATTGCACTAAGCAAATATAATATTTAGCTTGCTTTTATTATTTTGTTCTAGTGGCAAAAAATTACAAAAACACACTAAATAAACAAATAAATAAACAAATAAATAGTTAATATTAATGGAAAGCATTGCATAATAAATAAATGTAACATTTTGCTTTCTTTTATACAAAAAGTGAAGCCAAAAATACACTAAATAAATGTATGATCCATATTATTAAAAACATTGGATCATTAAACAAACATAATATTTTGCTTGCTTTTATTCTACAAAAGTGTGGCAAAAAATTGCAAAAGTACATTAAATGAATAAATAATGTTAATGAAAAGCATTACATTAATAAACAAATATAATATTTTGCTTATTTTTACACAACAAAAGTGTATCAAAAAATACACTAAATAAATATATAATTCATTATTAAACAAATATCATATTTTGCTTGCTTTTATGCTACATAAACATAAAACAACAAATTACACTAAACAAATAAATAATATTAATGTAAAGTGTTAAATTAATAAACATATAAAACATTTTGTTCACTTTTATACAACAAAAGTGTGACAAAAATAACAAAAATACACTAAATAAATAAATATATAATGCATTTTAGTGAAAAAACATTGCATTACTAAACAAATATATTATTTTGCTTACTTTTATACTACAAAGTGTGGCAAAAAACAAAACAAAAATACACTAAATAAATAAATAATTCATATTAATGATTTTTTTATTAATTAACAAATATAACATTTTGTGTTAAAGTAAATTCATAACATTTTATATCATTGATACTTTTTTTTATTAATAATTTCTAACTATGATGGAAAATAATATTTCATAAACAGACAAAGAAACAAATGTATTTAGTTTTAAATAAATAAACAAATAATCATTTTATATCATGTCAGATCAGAGTAGCAAGCCATTAAAACAAATTTTAAAAAATGTTCCTGTACAAAAGTCACACATTTTTAACAACAAATTAATCTTTCTCAGAGCTGTAAACTGAAACGGCTTAGATTTAGAAGCAATCAAACCCTACCTTTATTTTCGACATCGTACTGTCTCTGTTGCCAGAAGGCTCTGAATGGAGCAATTCCAGTGCCCGGACCAATCAGAATGCAAGGAACCTGGCTGTCTTTTGGCATACGGAAAGATGGAGCCCTAAAACACAAAACACATCCTCTGAATCCATCAAAAACTCTCTACATTTTTGTATATATTTTTATTGGTGTTCTGCCCTAAATATTGTTTTTGGTGAAAGAATATATTTTAGTTTGAGTTTGATTCAACTAATTTTGTTTTCTGCTGATAGACTCAAACAACTTGTGATTCTTTATATTTGATACTGTATAACTCTGACTAACATGCATCAATAAAATGAAATTACACAAAATGCTCTCTAGTATCGGTTATCATCATCAAACATATACTCAGGAGATGTATGTTTTGACCTTTTACTTTTCTGGATTGATCCAGGACTCATTTCAAACATTTCTTTATGAAATAATCAAGTTTTCAGTGTGGTGCCATTTTTATTCTATATAACTTAAGCATCTATAACTTTTTTTCCTTTTGAGCATTATAAACTCAGTGTTTCTAAACCATGTTCCTGGAGGGTCACTAGCTCTACACTTTTTCCATGTCTCATTAACCAAACACACCTGATTCAGATCATCAGCTCATTAGCTGAGACTGAAAGACCGGTAATGGGTGTGACAGACAAAGGAGACATCCAAAACATGCAGTGGTGCTGGGAATGTGGTTGAGAAACATTGGGCTAGATGATGGATAGTAAAACCCAAAGTGTCTTCTTTAGAAAGATACATGAACTGTGAATGTAGACCAAATAATTCAGCAACTGTTACTGTTTTAGTTTGGGATGGTCGTTTTTGAGAAAGTGCCTCTGACGATGAGGGAGACTCATGATGATTTAGTCTCAGAAAACTTTTAGCAGAAATCTGTGACCACACTTTATTCTGATGGTCCAGTTGAGTATTAGTAGACTGTCTGCTTAATATCTGTTGATACAGACATTTAACCGTTCTTCAACAGACATTTAACTGACTATAAGAAACTTTGCAAGTACATGTCAACTTACACTAACCCTAACCCCAACCCCAACATAACAGTCTACTTATAATCTATTGAAAATTAGTTGGCATGTAGATGCAATGTAACTTAAATTCAACAAACGGACTCTCAAAATAAAGTGAGACCCTATATTCAACAAAATTGAAATGTAAAATCACAGGCCACTTCGCTTTCAAGACATATTTTTTCTAGGTTATTACAAGAACGTTTTCCTGTGTTTGTATTAGGTGTTTCACCGACAGTGCTCTGCCGTGACGCTTTTTGATTGATGTCGACTAGTCGAGCTGCGCAGATCATGTGGTAGGACCTGAACTACATCACAGTTTTACAAACAAAGCTAGGTTCACTGAATTAAACTGTGCTTGGATTATTTAAAGTAATTTTTTTAATGTCATTTTTCTTATGTCAGCGTCAAAGATTCACGTGAACTGAGAGTGAACATTAAATCGTAAAACTACGGTTAGGTCGCTCCATGCAAATACCCCAGAGCAGATGATAGCGAATCGCATGTACGCGACGATGGAAAAGTCATGGGTCACACTTTATTTTGACGGTCCGTTTGTTGAATTTAAGTTACATTGCATCTACATGCCAACTAATTCTCATTAGATTATAGTAGACTGTTAGGTTGGGGTTAGAGTTAGTGTAAGTTGACATGTACTTGCAAAGTTTCTTATAGTCAGTTAAATGTCTGTTGAATATCAGTATCAACAAATATTAAGCAGACAGTCTACTAATACTCAAATGGACCATCAAAATAAAGTGTTACCAAGTCATGTGATTAGCTGTTGAAGTGTAGATGCTGTGACATATTTTGTGAATGAACCGTAAAGCATGCAGAAACCGTGCAGTGTGCAGCAGCGATGGTGTGGCAAACTTCCTAGTGTGTGTAAACATCATTCCCGGTGAATGTGGTGAAGTAGTGCAGTGAGGAGACATCTGATAACCACGATGAGCAGTAACCGTAAAAATAGCCCAAATATTTTGAGCACGATAAAATATGTGTCTGAGCAAGTCTCTGACAGTGTAATAAGGCTTAATGTTGTAGCCTTTGTCTTTCCTGTATTATTTTGTTATGAAATAACTGAACACACAAATCTGTGTCATGACAACGTGTGCATTACATCTGCACTTAAATATCTGTTATTGTTACATTATTACTAGAATGTGCAGCGATCAATGTGTTGATTGCATTTATTTAGCAGTGAAATTAGCCCAGGTGCTAATGTTGCATTGTTAACGCAATGTAAGTGTTGACAGTGCATTTGTTTGGCACTACAATCAGTCATTGGTAGGCCCACACAGAATCTGCGCGCGCAGAATTCCGTAGATTTCCGCAGATTTTTAGCCCATCATTGATTCTGTTTATTTACTGGTGTAAATGTGTGTAATTTTAAATTTATTCTGTTTTTTTTTTTATTTTAGTAATTATATTGACTAATATAAAAATATTCATATGATTTATTTACAACACAGTTTGTAAAGTACTATTTTCTGTCTTTTAGTAGATATTTAATATGAGAGATATGCTTTGTTTACCAAATAAAGAGGATCTAATTGGATTTGCATTGTAAACATTAAATAAAAGTTAAAAAGGTATTACTTTTTATTTCATATATTAATTTTTTAGTTATGATACTCCTAAAGTGATTCCGCATAATTCAGCAGATTTTTAACAAAATACTCCGCAGAAATAGCAAAAAATGCCCGCAGATTCTGTCTGGCCCTAGTCATTGATAATGTTGCATTGTTTTTGCAATGTGTCACCAGTGACTAGTTGACTTCCACTTTCAAAAATCTAAAGTCGTTCAATGCCTAATTTGAATATGAAAAAAACAAAGGTCAAAGTGTCTTCTTTCCAATGATAACTAGTTTTTGTTTGTAACTCACTGGGGTCAAGTTACTATTTTAACTTAGGTAGCTGTAAATCCCCATAAGTGGGTGCTAGCCTAAATTTGAGTAGTGTATTTGCGCTTTACCCTCTGACAAAGCACGGCACCGTATCGTCTTCATCCAAGCTGTTGAGCCACGAGGAACAAACTCCATGATGAACAGGACCTTCTCCATCTGAGCAGAATAAAACAGACAATCTTTTAACATAAACCTCTGACACAGAACCTGACAACTGAAAAACTACGGCTGCCTGACATCAAATGGACTAAAATTGCTATATTTAACTGCCAATTATGCCATTATGCACATAATTACATGTTTACAATGAATTTAAAATGCGGAAGAGAGATTAAATTATGATTTCTCTGTCACGCGTGTTGAGTAAAAAGGCTTAACAGCAAGTAAGCAGATCTGATCATTTTAGCTTTAATGCAATCCCTATCTTTAAAATAAATGAGCCGCTATTAGATGAACAGTCAAAATTGGACTCGCTTTCTTCTCTGACAATACCGATTATTCATAGTTCATTAGGCACTTCAGTCGAATTGCTAATTAAGTTCATAGTCTCTTATTAAGCACCCAATTATTCATCCCGTAGCGCTGTCGGGGAAAATTGGAGTTTTCAGGCTGTATGTCATGCTATGTGTTGAAAGTGAGAGGCTGTTTAGTGTGACACTCGCAGTTTCATAGAGAAGCACTGCAAACATTGTGAATGCTGTGAAACGGGCTGAATTTGTTAAGCCTAACATCAGGCAATGTTTACACCTGCTCAAACATCTGGTGTTAAAGTGATCAGCGGAGACACATTATTATTACTAAACGTGCATCCGGTGACCATCGGCTGTGATTACTTTTCATTAAAGACCGCATACTTCACTTAGTACATCTCTATCAGTGCATCTCTGCATTCTGATACAGAGAAGAATATATAAAGAGTAAATACTAAGGAATTTAGTGCAATCTTACCAATTTTTTAGGCAAACTATGAAGTATGTTTTTTTTGTCTTTTTAAAGCAAATTGAGACTTGCAAAACAGATTGTCGTCAGGTAAAAATATAAATATTCTAGTAATCTCATGCTAGCATGAGTTTATGTCAAACTGAGACTTGATTTCTGGGAAAAATAAATAAATAAATAAATAAAAATAAAACTAATTATAAATATATATATATATATATATATATATATATATATATATATATATATA
>CAIGQQ010029922.1:1196694-1212919 GCA_903798035.1 Danio albolineatus | reverse complement strand
ATATATATATATATATATATATATATATATATATATATATATATATAATTTTTATATATATAAATTTCTTTTAAATTCATTTTATTTAATAATTTAAATAAAATTCTGTTCATCAAAGCTGCATTTAAATTAAATACTTATTTATTAAACATTTATTTATTACTTATTGTATGTCGTTTCAAATGAAATTACTCCAGTCATTATTGCTTTTATTACTATTACTGTAAATAATAATAATAATAATAATAATAATAATAATAATAATAATAATAATAAATAATAATAATAATTAATATTAGGGTGATTTCTCAAGGATCATGTGACTCTGAAGACTGGAGTAATGAAGCTGAAAATTCATCATTAAAATCACAGAAAAAAATTATTAAATTAAACTATAAACTACGATTGTTTAGTTATTTTATAGTGCATAGTTTATACTTTGTACTGTATTTCTGATGAAATAAATACAGCTTTGGTGAGCAGGAGAAGCTTATCTTAAAACATTCAAAAATCCTACTAACCCCAAATTTTTGTCCGGTAAAGTATATATCCTACTTATAATATATATTCCAGTAATTGTATGCCTTTAGTTTCAAAGTGTTTTCAAAAACATTTCAAACTGTCTTCAGATCCACCAAGTTGCTATACATTGCAAACTAAAGATATCTCATTCTTAAATTTTCTCATCACACTCACTGAAAACATATAGACAAAATAGTTAATGTACCTCAACTACTGTTGTTATTTAATTTTAATATGAAAAGTTAAAAAGTTTTAGCAGTTATTGTGCCATGATATTACATTTTATTAAATATACTCCACATAAAATGACAGATATTACAATGTTAAACAATTTACAGTTCACTATGTTTGGCAAAGTAACCTACATCTAGCCAAGTACAAAATAAAACACTTTTTTAATGCTGCTAGTATAGAGCTAAAGCTAAAATAAAATGCAACAATGAACTCAATTAAGCTTGAGTTAAGGTTAAAGTGCTGCAGGATTGATGGATGGATAAATAAATGAATGAATAAGTAAATAAATAAATAAATCAATAGAGGGAAAAAAAGACAGTATTCTGATTTTTTCCCCCTTTTTGCAAGTTTAAAGTCAGATTATCTTTTAATTCACAATTGTTATTATCATCTCAAACTCATAAATATGTCATAAATAAATCATCAGATTTCTGACCTTTTGAAGTATACATTGTATATTTCAAATGGACTTCATGTGAGTAAGCCTGAGCTAAGGATAAGGTGACAAAGGACAAAAAAAAGGAATAATAAATAAAAAGATTTCTCTCATACTTCATTATCAAGATTATGTCAGAAGTCAGACCTTTTTTTGTCAATTCATATTATAAAGTTTCACATTATAAACTCATTTATTTATTTATTCATTCATTCATTGATTTTCTTTTTGGCTTAGTCCCTTTATTGATCTAGGGTCGCCACAGCGGAATGAACCGCCAACTTATCCAGCATATGTTTTACGCAGCAGATGCCCTTCCAGTTGCAACCCATCATTGGGAATCATCCATACACACTCATTCACACACATACACTATGGACAATTTAGCCTACCCAATTCACCTAGATCACATGTCTGGACTTGTGGGGGAAACCAGAGCACCTGGAGGAAACCCACACCAATACAGGGAGTACATGCAAACTTCACACAGAAATGCCAACTGACCCAGCCAAGGCTCGAACCAGCAATTTTCTTCCTGTGAGGCGACAGCGCTACCCACTGACACCACGTCGCCCCATTATAAACTCACAATTGCTTATCAAAAGTTATCTTCTAAGTCAGAAATGCGAGCTATAATCTTCAGACTTTTGATCTATTTTGTGCAATTACAAGTTTACATTTTTAAAATAAAATATATCATGCAGAGCCTCAGCTAAGGGTAAAGCGCCAAAGAATAAATAAAATGATTAATGAATAAAAAAAGAACAGCAACTTTCCGATTATGCAATTATAATCTCACAATTGCTCATCAAAACAGCTGTCATCTCAGTCAGAAATATATCAGAAATGTGAGCTATAATCTTTAGACTTCTGACCTATTTTGTGCAATTCCAAGCAATTCCAACATTTTGAAATGATAACATGCAATTAAGCCTAAGCTGAGAATAAGGTGCCAAAAATAAATGAAAGAATAATGAATAAAAAAAGAGATAGCAATGAAAGATTTCCTGTAGAATCTACAGTAACGTACTGTAAATTAATTACAGCAAAAATTCTGTATTAACATTTAGAGCACCATTTATCTTGCTGTATATGTATTTACAAAATAGTATATACTGTATATCTTTACAATAAAATATACAGTCATTTTCACAATGCAACTTACAAATACAGTAACATACTGCATAACTGTCCTACAGCAAAACACAGTTGATATTACAGTTAAATACTGTGTAACTAAACACTAGGGGTGTCAAAATTAATTGTTTCTTCGGTGCACTGTGATCCAGAGGCGGACAATTCGGAATCGGTTCAGTAATGATCATTACCGGTTATTACGTACTGACGTCATTTATCTTGTATGCTATTTCTTGCTAACTTACTATAGCGAGGGAGGCGAGCGCGAGTAATCAAAACACTGCAACTACTTAAAAACGCAGAAACTATGCACAATTCACTGCGTGTGTGTTTGGTGGACAGTCTTTCACTGATGCTGAAGTACAGTAGAAGGCCTGTTTCACTGCGATTAAGAAAATGAAAGTAAACTCCATTACACTCTCTCTCTCTCTCTCTCTCTCTCTCTCTCAATTCAATTCAATTTAGTTCAATTTAGTTCAATTCAATTCAATTTTATTTCATTAAATAATTGCTTTATTGGCATGACAAATGTTACAAATGTATTGCCAAAGCATATAAAGTTAGCATAGAAAGTAACATATATGTATAATTAAAAAAAACACAGTAAACAAAGTAAATAGTAGTAGTAATAAAAAAAGAAGAAGATGATATTTATATGGGGCGACACGGTGGCGCAGTAGGTAGTGCTGTCGCCTCACAGCAAGAAGGTCGCTGGTTCGAGCCTCGGCTGGGTCAGTTGGCATTTCTGTGTGGAGTTTGCATGTTCTCCCCGTGGTTGCGTGGGTTTCCTCCGGGTGCTCCGGTTTCCCCCACAAGTCCAAAGACATGTGGTAAAGGTGAATTGGGTGAGCTAAATTGTCCGTAGTGTACGTGTGTGAATGAGAATGTATGGATGTTTCCCAGTGATGGGTTGTGGCTGGAAGGGCATCCGCTGTGTAAAACAAATGCTGGACAAGTTGGCGGTTCATTCCGCTGTGGCAACCCCGGATTAATAAAGGGACTAAGCCGAAAAGAAAATGAATGAATGAATGATATTTATATATAATAATTAAATAAAATATAAATATATTATATTATTATTCAATATATCATATTATTATATGGGGCGAATTCTCCTCTCTTCTCTGCTGTTATAGCGTTACTTCTGTATACAAACCCAAGCATGTTTTCTCCACCAAGTCTGTCATGGATCAGCTGTGATCGCCGCTGCCGTTTATCAGTGTGACTCATCAGTGAAGAGCACCAGAGCGTTAGAGCCAATCACAGCCCTTTCTGTTGAGCGCCTGACCAATCATAGATGTTTAACAACTCGCTCGACAGGGCTCATAATTTACATTTGCTTATTTGCTATAAATGCTTATGTTGTTTTTGAGTTTTGACTGATTTGTACTAAAGGACAAAATTGTATCACAAATAATATAAAAAATATATTTATACATTTTTCTTGTGCTGTGAAGTAAAATCTCAAATTGTATATGGAAAGCATCGTCAATGCACTGTGATATCGAATTGAACCGAATCGATGGCATGAAAATCATAACCGAACCGTGAGACCAGTGTAGGTTCACACATCTACTAAACACTGGCTCTTGCCTTTTTTTGAAATGCTTTGTAAGAAATCCTTTGATTAAAAGCAGTTCTCCAGCAAACCCTCACCGATTTCTTACCTCTGGGTCGATAGGAGACCACGGCCACAGTGAGGTGGATCTCTCCTGGATAGAGGTCTGGAGACGAGCTGATGGAGTAGTAGCGTGGCTGTAGGAGAGGCAGCTGCGTCAGGAGCAAGGTGGAGGGGATCTGGAGGGACGGAAACTCCTCCAACACCTCCACCATAGTGGGGTTATTGTACCACTTCCATTCCTCGTACTCCTGCAAGCCCTGAGGAGACAGAGAATGAAGGCCAAAACATCAATATGACGTTCTTAATAGCTGTGCTTTGGCACATAAACGGCAGTGAATGGCAGACTTTCAAAACATTCAGCAAGCACCTCGTGTTGTGGACTGATGGTAAAAAGGAGAGTAAAAAAAATCTGTCAGCGGTGTAATTTGCGTAAAAGTATTAGTCATGTCAGGCTGAAAAGGCTCTTTTCTGATCTGTTTTTAAAGATGAAATTCTGTCAGCGTACTCTCCATCACATCAATCCAAACCCATGCATTTTTATGAAGATGAAAGGTTATTTAGCACAATATTCTGGCTGTTCTTTTTTTTGTAAGACAAACAGAGATTTGCAACAGCTGTCAACTATATGAAAGGCAGAGAAATCTGTACTTTACACAGAATGTGTGCTTGTATATCAGTTATTAGAGAACTGCATATTAGAATAACACAGTGTGATGCTGGAATAATGATGCTGAAAATTCAGGACTCTACTGTATATGGTTAAACAGAGAATTGTGATTTTAAAAGTATTTTTTCTGTTCTCTAAATCAAATAAATGCAGTGAGCATAATAGAGTTCTATAAATATACATTTAAGTGGAAGATTATCCCCCCACCCAACCAAATAAAAAAGAAAACACACATAAACAAACAAACAAACAAACAAACACAAACTGTCAGCAGTGTAATTTGCGTTAAAGTATTAGTCATGTTAGGCTGAAAAGGCTCTTTTCTGATCTCTTTTTAAAGATGAAATTCTGTCAGCGTACTCCCTATCACATCAATCCAAACCCATGCATTTTTATGAAGATGAAAGGTTACTCAGCACAATATTCTGGCTGTTCTTTTTTTATAAGACAAACAGAGATTTGCTACAGCTGTCAAGCACACTCAAAAAAATAACTCCATTTAATTGGGGGCAGGATTTCCATCCAATAAATTTGTTTAGTACCAACAAAAAAACCTGAATTAAATGCAATTGAGTTGGTCCAACATGATTTAAATACACATGTATTTTTATTTAACTTAAAGTTTCAAGAAACCCTGTAGTACTGTTTTGGGATTTGTTGCATGTTTTTCCCTGCGATGCTGTCCAGGCCGGTACAGCAAAGCTGTTGGTTTGCAGCAAGCATTTTTGTCGGGAGAGCTGTACGAGAATTGGAGAATGGCGGACTTTATCTTGTATCAGTGGAGTTCATTACCATCAGGTTACCATTGAGACACATCGCCTTTATCCGTGCTGCTGTGTTCGCACATGTTTAAAATCCTCCAGATTACCAACCGGGTTAATGGTTGGAATAGACAGGGCAAGAGACCTGCTGCACTTCTATTCACTGTGTCTGCATTCAGACCCAGGGATTTAGAAGGAGAGAAGTCCTCCTTATTTATAGTGTTTATATAAACATGATTATGTTTATGATGATATAGCAAATTGTGGTTCTGTGTTCATGAAATTACGAATAACAAATGTAGCAGGACATTAAATTATCTGTTTATTTCTTTGCATTATCTCTGTAAACTATAAAATCACGGCTCTTCTCACGGTTTGTGTCTCATTTTGTGAGCCATCTCTGAGCATTTAAAAAAAAAATTCTGAGGTAGACTTGAAATGAAAGAGGGGTGTTTCATGCACCTTTAAACTCAAAGCTCTGATAATATCATGTATTTTTATTATTTGTTGTACATTTCGAAGTCTCTTAGTTTTATTTGAAGCTATCCTAAATTAACTAAAAAGACGTTTCTAAGCATATTTGAGTTTCATACAGCTGATTGAGACTGATCTCAGAACTAATTTTAGAACAGTTACAGTACTGCTCACTGAGCAAAGCAACAAACTACAGCTTTACTAATTAAGCTGCCAACACCCAAAGCATGGGTGCTTTTGCAAGGTGGTTATCTCACGTGTTTATTGTGAAATTTTAAGCATATGTTTCAACAAACGTGTAGACTGTTGAATCATGTCAATTCACTAAGCTCAACTGTCATCTGTTCATGCAGAGACTGATATTAAGTTCTGGCTGTGTTTTGTTTGACATTTTAGCTTAAAAATACAATGCTATACATTTCTATCACTCTCTTTTGTCAAGTTTAATCATAATTTATCCTTTATTAGTAACTTCGCCTAGTTACTCTGATTGGCATTATATTTGTCTGTTTTCAGCATATTACGCAGTATATGTGTGTGTTTGTGTGTGAGAGAGCTGCACGTCAGAGCAGAGCTCATTAATATTCACGACATATTCTATATACAGTATGGTCAATCATGGACCTTCTGATTCTATGGGTATTTTATGGAGTAATAAATAAGCTTATAAAACCGTTCCTGGAGATTTTTTTAACTTACCGAAACCATAAACCTACTATGTAGATATCAGAGAACAATTTAAGTTAAACCAATGCAGTGTATGGCACCGTTAAAATATACTAAAATAAACTGTACGCTAATCAGACCAAGACACACTGTGGAAAGTCGCCATCCTCAATGACATGTAGTCGGCTGAATGAACGTCTGCTACAATCTGTCAATGTCCCTCTGTCTCTTTCCTCTGGTTCACTTCGTCAGAATCATTTGAACCAGAAACAATGACTCACTAACTAAGTAGCCGTTTTTAGCAACATTACGAAAAATTGCACAGAGCGTTTCAGTGGGAGGCAATGAAAAGAGAAATATTTTTGTGTCTTGGTGTTGACGCTCGTGCGACAGAGCAAAACAGTCAGGAAAAAAAGGAAGCGGAAAGAAGGGGGTTGATTTTCAGAGCTAATAAGTTATCAAACTGAGAAAATTACTGCCGATTTGAAGCGGAAAAGCCAGAGACGCGTGCAGTGATGTGACGCCTTTTGTATGGAAGAGGTGTATAAAAATGAGTCTTAGATCATTAATGAGCTTTAGCGCGGCGTGTATTGATATAAATGTCTCACTATAATTGGCCAAATACACGTGTGCAGGTGTTTGTTGTTTTTCTTACCTTGCTGAGCACCTCTAGTCTCTTTCTCTGTTTCTCGTTAGTGGCTAGAGGAGCAAACTGCTGCAACAGTACAGGACTAGGAGGGGTGGTTATGTCCAGAAAGTATTTGAAGGCCTGATAGATGGTGCATGGTGGAATACGACTCTCATCAGTCCAGTTGCTTATGACTCCTGTAGAAGATAAAGAGGTTGCGTTTGTTAAGAATAATTGGTCTGTGCAAGGAAAGTGAAGATTATTTGCTATATTTAGTGCTTTGACTTTGGCTACACTGTAAAAACAAATCTGTTAATTAACATTTTCTGTATTTTAGGATTTACAAGTGTTTAACATTTATTTACTGTTGTGAATTGCATTATGGGGACATTGATCATTGCTCTGTCCACTATTGATGTTAAAAACTCAACTTTACGGTTCAAGAAAGTGACTTTTATTGACATTTTTATAGTTTGTAGAACTGATACTGGCTGAATCACTTTATTTTCCAAGCAGGTGGGTGATAAAAAACATTGAGAGCTATTTAGACTACTCCACTTACAAGAGCTTGTGCATTTAAAGTGGCTGACAACAACACAAAATAAGCTATGTTATTGTGTATTGCTGTACTGTAGATGTTAATACAGTATAGTGGTAGTTCTCTTTATACAGTAGTTATATTCTTGGTTTAAATGGGCATTTGGACAACTTTACAGTATATTGAACACTTGAAAATACTCCACAGTACGTTGAACACTTTAGACTGCTGAAATAGATGCTAAAATGAACAAAACAGCAAAAAGGGATGTGCATGTATGACCAACAGGTGACATGCATGGATATCAAGCTCCAAAAAGAACAAAACAGTCAATAAAAGTAGTCAAAGGTATGCATCTATTATATTTTAGTCATAGCATATGATGATCTAAGGACAGTCCTACCGTTTAGGTTGTTAATTTTGCTCAAAATTTCTTAATCTGTGCTGTAACTCTTAAATATAATTTGAAGTTCTACATATTAGATTATTTATATAGTGTTAGACTGCTACCATGTTTTTTTTAAGCCCATATTACTTTTCCTTTTTTAAGGTATGACCTAAAGAAGAGTACGTGATGACTGTTTTTATTTCTGTGTCAACTGTACCCTTAAAATATACCTTCTTTTGTTAACATTTTAGCACAATAATGGAGGATTGGATGAAACCACATCTGTGCTGATTGTCAGGTAAAGGAGAAAGAGCTGCAGCAACCTCATTTTCCCTTGCTAAAGGTCACTGGCTGGTTTTCAGTCATCCTGACATATTTCTCAACAAGAAAAGGTGAGAAATCTCACTTGAGATAACCTTTTTAAAAGAGACGAAAAGTAGGCCCTGTCTTTAAAACCGACTTAACAATGTACGTTTCCAGTCAGCACCACCAGAAATATGTGTAATACTGCTTTAACATTATCCAAAAAGAGAGCACAATCATATTCGAGTCTAAACGCAGGATCAATTTGCATTGGAATCATTATGATCCATGAAAGAGATATTTAGATTAAACAGAAGACTTTGGCAACCAAACGTTCACGCTGTTGTTGGATTCTTTTGGTAATTCTGACTGAACTAAAAGCTTTTTTGATGTTAAATGATGTGCTTTTCAAGCAGGATGGATCCATGCTTTCATAACGCCAAATTCTGACCCTACCATTCGAATGTCGCAGCAGAAATTGAGACTCATCAGACCAGGCAATGTTTTTCCTATATTCTACTGTGCAATTTTGGTGAGCCTGTGTGAATTGTAGCCTCAGTTTCATGTTCTTAGCTGACAGGTGTGGCACCCAGCGTGATCTTCTGCTGCTGTAGCCCATCTGCCTCAAGGTTGGATGTCTTGTGCATTTAGAGATGCTCCTCTGCATACCTCGGTTGTAACGAGTGGTTATTCGAGTTATAGTTGCCTTTCTATCTGCTTAAACCAGTCTGGCCATTCACCTATGACTGATCAACAAGGCATTTGCCCCCACAGAACTGAAATACTCAGAGCAGCCTGTCTGGCATCAATATCCATGGCATATTCAAAGTCACTTAAACACCTTTCTTCCCCATTCTGGTGCTCAGTTTGAACTGCAGCAGATCGTCTTGACCATGTCTACATGCCAAAATGCATTGAGTTGCTGCCATGTGATTAGCTGATTAGAAATTTGCACTAATGAGCAG
Source organism: Danio albolineatus (assembly GCA_903798035.1). Lineage (NCBI taxonomy): Eukaryota > Metazoa > Chordata > Actinopteri > Cypriniformes > Danionidae > Danio > Danio albolineatus. The sequence goes on along the minus strand of CAIGQQ010029922.1, from coordinate 1,203,579 downwards.
TTGGACAGGTTATTTCACTGCTCTTGCACTTAAACTGCCTTTTGCCTTCACTGTATCTCTATCAAGTCATCAAAGGACAAACAAGTTTTTTTTTTTAATATCTGGATATTAAATAACATAAAGCTATCACAAAAGCAGTGTTTTATATCTGCAAGTGCAAATACAACTCTGTTTGCACATATTACAGTGAATATTTACAAGCATACCACAGTGATAACTTTCGAGGCTTAGTGTATTATAAATACCTTACAATGAAAGACAATTGGATTTACATGGGATTTAAATAGACTTTGTCACATGCAAACACATTGTCAACAGTAAGCTGAATTTCATATTTCAGCAAAATTCCTTTAATCATGTAATGTTTTCCTTGTATTTGTTTGTGCATGAGATCTGAAAACAAACTACAAAGCTCACAGTCTCCCGCAAAGGGGATTTATTACATCTAACAGAGAAAACCTGCCATCCAGACCTGCCTAAAATGGCCAATCCAAGCCCAAATATTACTTCCAAAAACATTGCAATTGGAAATATTAGCATAAATCTGCATAAATAAATAACAAATGCAAATAAAAAACAAGCAATGGAGGTCTCACTGAGCTGTAGTGTTGTCATCATGTCTTCGATAAGCTGTGTGTTTCCAGACAACAACAAAATAAAACCTTTGAACTGTAAAATTAGTAGGGATCATCTCTCTTTTTTAACTAATGGTTTATTACCTGCCCATTATTAAGATATTGGCTGTTTATTAGTACTTAAAGTGTAAATATTCTCCATGATCTTATTCTACATTCCCAATCCTAGCCAATACCTAACCTAACTACCTTAATAGGTATTAATAAGCAGTTTATTGAGCCTAAAGTCTAAGTTACTGGTTTGTTAAAAGCGAGAATTGAACTTTAAAATAAACTTGGACTAATAGTTTGGCTCAAGTCATTTTGGTTCCAAACGGTTCCCAAATTACGATATACACGCCATTAGCAGTCAACATTTGATGTAGATCAAAATAGTCAAAGTTGTCTGAGACAGGAATGCATATTATTTTGCGTTTAGGTAAACTATGGTGAAAAGTTGTAATCCACTATAAATGTTGACTATTGCATACTAGCACATATATCAAACTTTGGGTGGTCAGAGTTGTTTTAAAAGTAATTTAAGCATGCCAACGTCAAGTTTAAAGAATTTGAAATATATTTTGCCCAACAACAAAATTGTGGCTAGCAACATTGGAAAACTACTAGCCATGATGGCTGGTGAGCAAAAAAGTTTACGTTAATGCCAGGCTGCAACAAATGCACAATATAATGACATAATAATAAAAAGCATCATGCTGAATATTACATTTATTTAAAACACCTTCAGAATATAGGTTTAAGCATGCTATGGATTGGTCAGTTAAAAGTCTCAGTACAGTATTTGGGCTTTGGTCACATGGTTAAGGAAGAGACAAAAGTATATTGTAACTTTTGCTCTGGCTCTTTTTCGTGCTCTACACTTCTCCTACTTAGATCTTTTCTGCTCTTGGGTCTTTCTTTTCTGGCTCTACTGCTATCTGGCTCTCTCGATGGGTCTTACTCTCTGTTTTTTGTATCTCTCTCTATCTCTGGTAACTTTAATTACGTTTATGTTGGGTAAAATCAATGTTTTATAATTTTGTACAGTTATTTTGTAACTTATTCAGTTGTAACCATAGCAAAATACTGTCATTAAAAAAATTCATTTTCAAGCATTTTGTAAATTACCTTTGATTTAACTTCAATACTTAATTGCTCCACATTGCAATACAATACAATTACATAACAGCAATGCTCTCCCACATTTATTTGCTATTAAAACTGCCCTTATTTTCGTTTCAGTATAAGATTGCAGAAGAATGATTTGAATAGAAATGTACAGTTTCACCATCATACTGATTTTTTTAGTCATTCGACAGAACTACAGTTAGAACCGCAGTAGTTAAATCCTATTCTTACAGTTATTATGGTCATTTTTAGTAAGTGTTACGAGTGAACGCTAGCTCAGTTTTCAGTAAATGTGACCTGCTCATCACTGCGGACCAGGTTACCCTGATCTTTAGCTCATCACAAACACCAGAACACCTGATGAACAGACTGTTCGGCAGAAAATTGCATACAGAGAAAACCCTCTCGTCGATGTTCACAGGAGTGAATTTAAAATAATGTTTTAGGGGGGTTTGCCAGAATTATACGGACATAGCATATAAGCATCACATCTCACTTCTTATTCTTATTTCATCTGGTTTGTCGTTTTGTTCATTTGATGTCAATGCTGTCGTTTCCATTAAGACACCAAAGCAGATTTTTGAAAGACAGTTTTCAGTTTGGATTCGTTTCAGATTTGTGCATGTTTTTATAATAAGAAGAATGAAATATTTGCAAGTTTTTGACAGTTACCTAGAGCTGTGTTTCTTTCCTCCAAGAACTCCACTTTCACAATTTGATTGACAGGCGGCGCATCCTCCAGTTTCTCGATAAGAGTGGTAACAAGATCTTCATTGTTGCCAGGGAAAACGCCTAAATGGTCTCCAGGCAAGTATTTTAGGCTCTCGTGGTTGTTTGCATCAAGACGCACAAATATGGTCAATCGGCTGAGAAGACAGAAAACATGGCAGTATTAAAAAGGTGCAGATTACAAAAAATAAAAATGTATAAACAAGTAATAAAATTAACTTTTGATTGAACTTTTGCAAAAATTACAGAATAATTAGAATTACAAAGATAAGCATCAATATAAAACTATTATTTCCCACCCCATTAGACAACCTAAAACTTCCCAATTAAATAATTAAAAAAATTATTATAAGGTAAATGTAAAAATGGGGGTTGTTATACTTATAAAATCGGAATATTACACCAACAGATCAGTCAAACCAAGCGGTACACATACTCAATTCACAGTTATTCCATGGTTTCCACTACATTCATTCTTCCATGGTGGGGCATCACACCAAAATTCATTCTCGCCACGGCTACATTACAGCTTCTCATTCAAAACCTTCAGTTGTTGCTGTTTTTTTTTTATAAACAGCGTGTTATAATCGCACCAACACGTATTAAAGGGTAATTATAAGAGAGAAAGCGTTTCTGTAATCGTAGTAGTGATGTGCGTTATTTGTTTAACCCTTAAAGGTGCTTGCTGACTGACTGACTGACTGACAGTGCTGCGTGAGGCCAGCAAACATGACCTAGTTTTCAATTATGGTGGACACAGTTTCCATAGGTATACTTTATAGATAAAGGTCTGTGGTTCTGCATACAATGACTTTATCTTGCTGGAGTTTATAGCCGTTTCACTTTACTTCAGGACACATCAATGCCGTTCTGTAGGTCTACTGGAGACATTCATAAATATTCCTAGCAAATCTAATAAATGCTGGAGACATCCTCGTTAGATAAATGCACTAAACCGCAGTTCAGCAGCGTTTATTTGAGAGCGCACAAGAAAATCTGCGCTTGAGCAGCGTATATTTGAGGGTGTGCAAGAAGTTTTGTGCACAGAGGAAATCGGTGCGCAAGCAAAAAGATTGGCATGTTTGTATTACATGAAAACAATCTTGACTTGTAATACTGAGCTCATGACATCTGTCTGTAGCTACGTTTCCATCCAGCTATTTTTTTTTTTCGCATTTTGGATTTGCGCATAAAAAAACGGTTGATGGAAATGCCATGATGCGCATCAATTTTGAAAATGCGCATTAAAAATGTAAGCGCATAACTGAGTAGGATAAACTTTATATTCGTTAAGAAAAGATGCGCATAAACTGCGATGGAAACACTTTTACCGCATAAATTCCAGTGTGCGCATTAAAAAAAGGTCATGTGATTTTGTTATAAGAGATCATGTGATGATAAAAATGTGTAAATGGACAAACCAGCAGGCTGAGCACATCGTAAAACATCTGAAATGTTGTTTTGGTCATTCTAAAGCGCCTTACCGTTTAAGTAGTTGTGTTATTATATTATTAATGACCTCCAGAATCAAGAGCGTCTGTGCTCCGCGTCTGACACCTTCAAACACCACCGCGCGTTCACTGCGTGTCAGGATTGCCTTCTGAGGCACAAGTCATTTATTAAATGAAGAAAAAGATTGACACAGCTTCTCATACTGCAGCAAATTACGCTTTTACTGTTGATATTTGGCGCCAGTTAATCAGGACTCCGCTTTGACTCGTTGGATGGAAGCGCTGCTTTATTTTTATTTCACGTCTTTTATGCGATAATCCAGTTTTGCGCATAAAGTTCATTCAAATGTTTGGATGGAAACATAGCTAATCAAAATAACGCCATAGGTAGCTGGAAAATCTGTGATCTGTGCCTGCTGCCACAGCTGGAAAAAATCCTAGAGGAAACACTGTATTCAATATAGCACATTGTTGCTATCCAATTACCAAAAATTGATACACAAAAGCAAATGGACAATAGTAACAGCAATTGATAGTATTGATAGAATGCCTCCTGGCGAGCAAAACATTACAATCTCCTGCTGACCATCAAGTCATGAGCTGAGTGGACAATCAATGTGCAATAAGATTTAGTGTTACAAACTAACTAGGAGACATGTTTGGGCTTTGCTTCTACAGAAATTCCTTCATAGAAAGAATAGCCAGAAAGGAGAAATTTATGGATTTGTGCCAAAAGGTATATCATTGACCCATGAATTATTTTGTTTATAGTTGTTTTCGCCTAGACTTGGGGCATAATATACATAATCAAATGTGGTTTATGAGGCATTCAGGGAAAAACTTGCTCTCTTATAATGTAACAGACTTCAGTAAAAATATAAATCTGCAAAACTTCACAGAGCATCAGCAGAAACATACTTCGATCTAGCACTTTGTAGGTTCTGTCTCTGCACAACTTTGGCCCCGTAAACTTTCTTCTTATGGATGCTGTAAAGCGCTGTAAGTAGACACAAACACACACACAAACAATCAACAGTTAAAACGTGCAGTGTGAAATTACACTATATAATTCAGCGGCCACGCATCTTGATTTGCTATAAAACTCACAATGGAGCCAAACTACCCATTTCAAGATCATTTCGAGGACTTTGGATGCAATGCTGCGACTTAGAAAATGAGACTTAAAAGCCATGAATGCATTGTTTACACTTTCGCTAATTGAATAAGGAAGTGTTTACAATCCTCCGGGTAATGCTAACACAGAGCTGAGACAATCCGTGCCAAGCTAATGAGCCACTAAAATGGCAGTGTCTTCAAGAGTCAGTTGTTATGCGTCATAAATTTGAAGCGAATGAAAAAAAAAAAAGCTTTGCCATTCACAGGGGAAGGACTTTAAGTATCGTTTAATTTGATAAAAGCTTATTGGCTTTCTGAAATGATGAGTCATGCATTGATGAATGAAAGGTACTGAAGCGGTCGTGTACCTTGCGTTAGCGTCGGTGCTTCAGCCGTGTATGTCATCCGGAACTTGCTTTTCTTCCAGCTCCGATCGTTACTAATCAGGGAATCGTTTGCTTTCTCGATGTTAACATCGTCACCGACACAGAAAACGTCGCATGCAGCCTGGCATAAAAAAAAAGAAAGATAAAAAAACAGGATCAAAACTCATTCTTTGTATGATAACTCCTGATAACGATGCATGATGCATCATAAGCTAAACCACATAATGCTGGGCAAAGTTTCTTAATTAATCGAATCCAAAACAAGTTTGTTTTGACATATTTACTATGTATATGTAATACACACACATACATAAAAACAAAATCATACAAAACTTCTTGCATAGATATAAAATTTTTATATATAATTTGCATCACATACATATAGATTTTATATCTAGATTTATATCTAGATCACATTTTCTCAAATATATGCATGTACAGTATGTGTAATTATAAATACATCATAAATATACACAGTACCCTCATATATATTAAACAATTTATGTCAAAACAAACTATTATTTTGAATCTGAGTAATAAAATCACAAATAAAACTATACATATAATCTAGGAAACAAAACAAAACACAACACAACACAAAACAACACAAAACAAAACAAAAAACAAAACAAAAAAATCTGAACAAATGTGACCACACCAACTTAACAATTGCTTAAAAAGAGAAATAGGCAAAAAATAAAATATTTTTTACAGTGTGCAAAGTAGTGACCGAAAACTTTTGATAACTATCTATTATGCATTATGAGCTAAACCATAAATATAATGCTGGGAAATAAAATAAGATCATTTATTATAAATATACTATTCCTACGACTGCTCAAACCTGCCTACACCAACTTAATGATTGATTAATTAAATAATTAATAAGCTACTGAAAACTCACAATAACTATGTATTATGTGTCATGAGCTAAACCATAAATATAATGCTAAGAAATAAAATAACATTTTAAATATATAAATAAAATGTTAAAATATGTAAATAGTATAAAACTAAATAGGATAAAAAACTATGAATTAATTATTATTCCTAAAACGAAATTAACCTGATCACATCAACTCAATGAATGTAATAAAATAATTAATAAACAAATATAATCATTTTTACAGTGTGCGAAGTAGTGACTGAAATGTCTTGATGTATGATAGATCATGAGCTAAACCATAATTCTAATGCTGGAAAATAAAATAAAAATCTAAATAAAATAAAAATATTTTTAAAAATAACTAAATAAAAATATATAAATAAAATAAAAATATATATTTAAAAATACATAAATAATAAAAAAAAAACAATTATTAATCCCTAAACTGAATTAACCTGACTACATCAACTTAATGACTGCTTAATATTATGAGCTAAACCATAAATACAATGCTGGTAAAATAAAAAAAAAATAAATAAAATAAAATAAAATAAAATAAAATAAAATAAAATAAA
>CAIGQQ010029922.1:1173727-1196684 GCA_903798035.1 Danio albolineatus | reverse complement strand
AAATAAAATAAAATAAAATAAAATAAAATAAAATAAAATAAAATAAAAAATAAAATAAAATAAAATAAAATAAAATAAAAACAATTTTTATTCCTAAAACTGAATTAACCTGACTTAATGACTGCTTAATGAAATAACTAATCCACAAACAAAATATTTTTTTTTACAGTGTGCCGAGTAGTGACTGCAGCCCACTATTCTCTGAGGGTGATACCTTAAAGACCTTCTTAGCCCACGTTCTGAAGGATTCCTCCTGGCCGCAGAGTTCGTCTCCTTCCCCCATGCGCAGGATTCGTTCCCCGCCAAGCTCCTCGAACAGCGTGTCCACTGCGTGGGCAAATGCACAGAAGTGTGGGTATGCCCGAGAGCCAAGGCCAAACACTGAAAATCTGCAAGAGAGAAACCGAGAGCTGAAAAAAACAACACTTGAAGCGCATGAACACAAACAACACCACATGCAGCTCATATATACACAAAACCAAGCACATTATGAGAGTGGGACGGCTGTGGACATCAGGCCAGAGGCTGTGAGCTTTGATCCTGAAACTATGAAAACTAAAATTCAAGGATAGAAAGGAGGTTACGCAAGCATGCATACGTGCAATGCTCGCAAGTCAAAGACGATATGCATAAAAAAAATGAAAATTAGTGTGAAATTTGTGTTGATTGCTTTAGGATGGGATTTCTTTTCAAAACTGAACTTTTAAATGACTGTTCTCTGTTCTTTGGCTCTTTGTGTTTGTAGTTTCGAAGAACTTAAATTTAAGCCAGAGAGACTTAAGAGGAATAGAAGAATAGTACAAAAACAAGTCAAAGTCACCATAAAATTAAAATAAAAATAAAACTGCAAGAGAAACGAAGAGAATAAGGAAATATTTGTTTGAAGTTGTTGCATATTTATAGATTTTTTTCATGATAAGCAAATATATTTAGCATAAAGACCTGCTCAATTACTGAAATGCAAAAATTACCTTTTTTGTCATGCATATATGTTATTTGTCAAGTGAACTGTACTGTTATTCTTCAATTGAAAACTTGTTTAAAATCTCAATGGTCTTAAAATGGTCCTAAACGTCCAAAAAGTTGAATTTATTCCTATTTTGGAACACTTAAGACTTTATTTTTGCATTTAAATTACTAAATAATGTGTCATTTTTTCTTCTTAAATCTATTTGGCATTAAGAGCTGTTGACTTTAAATTCAAATCATTCATTAAAATTAAATTTCAATTTATTAAAATGTACAATAAATAATTGTAACAATTTTGCAATTAAAATTTTACAGTATTTAAGAACGTATTGATGGAGTAAATTTTAAATTGCATATTAGAAAAACATTGTGACATTGAGATTTTTTGTTTTTCTGAGACACCTAAACTACCTGACAAGAGTCTTGCCATTGATCTCAGTTGTCTAAGCAACAAATAATAACTTGACTTCTAGTTGATCATTTGGAAAAGTAGCAGAAGTTAGATTTTTCAGATGATTCATCTGTTGAACTGCATCCCAATCATCACAAACACAAATACAGAAGACCTACTGGAACCCAAGTGGATCAGAAATCAGTCAAGTTTTGTGATGGAAAAAATCAAGGTTTGGGGTTACAGTATGGGGGTGTGAGAGATCTTTGGTACAGCCTGAGGTATCCTGACATTTGTGCTGCCCATTACATTACAAACCACAGGAGAGGGCAAATTCCTCAGGAGGATAGCGCTCCTTCTAATGCTTCAGCCTCCACATCAAAGTTCCTGAAAGCAAAGAAGGTCAAGGTGCTCCAGAATTGGCCAGCCCAGTCACCAGAGGTGAACATTATTGAGCATGTCTGGGATAAGATGGAGGAGGAGGCATTGAAGATGAATCCAAAAAATCTTGATGAACACTGGAAGTCCTGCAAGAGTGCTTTCTTTGCCATTCAAATGACTTTATTAATACGTTATTTGAGTCCCTGCAGAGATGTATGGATGCAGTCCTCCAAGCTCATGGGAGTCATAGATAATATTAATAATTTTTCCACTGCACCATGACTTTATATTCTACACTGTACATTATTTCTGCTAAGTGACAAGACTTTAGGCTAAGCAAAGTCAGACCTTACTGTCCTAATTAAATCGTTCAAAATCAAGGCAGAATCATATTTTGTTTAGGTAAAATAAGCGTAATCTATCTATTATAAATATTTGCCTTCCATATAAGACACTTCTGATACCAAATGATCAACTATAAGTCATCTTATTATTTGTTGTTCCTAAACAATAGGATAGGCAACAAGACTTTTGTCAGGAAGTGTATTGCGATATAAATATAATTTGACTTAAGTAAATACGTATTTGGAAAGAATTCATAGTTTTACACTGATATTCTAATATTATATACTAATATTCTTCCAAAAGTAAACAAACATGCATTCAGTACCTGACATTAGCAAGCGGTCCAGTGCTCTCGAAGTTGGCTTTCGATTCAGGTTCATCGCTGGAGGATTTGCGGGTGTCAGAATATGAAGAAACGCTGTTAAACCGCACCTTGTACGTCCTGAGAAAGAGAAACAGAGACAGATTATTTTATGTGAATGGTCTGAATGTACAGACAAGAACAGAAAAAAGCATCTTATGCATTAACATGAGTGCCTGTTGCATATACGCAAAGACTTGCGTAGGTGTGTAAACTGAAACACTAAAGAAAAAAAAGAAAATCAATTATGTGAAAGCAGATGGGTGGGAAGATGAGATGAAAAAAATCCCTGGTTTGCATCGTCACTCACTTTCTGTCCTCTACGCTGGTGGTGGGATGTCTCATCTCCATCAGTGCCGCACCAAATTTCTGCCTCGTTGAAAAGAGGACAAAAAAACAGGAGAGAAGTTACTCGGCCTTCCTACGCATGTTCACAATCACTAATTCAGCCAGCAATACGCAGGTTCTCCATCAGTAAATATTTGAAACTATTAGGGGTGTAATGGTACGTGCTTTCCTCCCAAACAGTTACGGTATGGTTCATGCACTCCCATGATGAATACAGTCAGTCCAAATATGCAGAAAAAGACCCCAGGAGTTCAACTACTTACATGTAGCAGCCATTCGCAAACAATGGATTTGTATTTTTTTCCGTTTTCATGCTTTTCCCAAAATGAAATTTAACAGAGCAAGGAATTTTTCACAGCATTTCCTATAATATTTTTTCTTCTGGAGAAAGTCTTAATTGTTTTATTCTGACTACAATAAAAGCAGTCTAGAATTTTTTTTAAACCAATTTAAAATTTTAAGGTCAATATTATTAGCCTTCTCAAGCTTTTTTAAAAACCCCAACTTGCCTAATTAACCTAGTGACGCCAGCTTAAAATGTTACTTTTAGCTGAATGCTAGTATTTTGAAAAGTATCTAGACAAATATCATGTGCTGTCATCATGACAAAGATAAAAGAAATCAATGTTAGTTATTAAAACTCTTATGTTTTGAAATGTGTTGAAGGAAAAAAAATAAATAAAAAAATATAAATAAATCGGTAACTATTACTACACACTATGAATCATCTATATCATCTATTAAGCATTAGCCTATAGTGAATTCATTATTTGTTAAGCATTAACTCTACATTAATAAACGTTAGTAAGCAGTTTATAAATACAGCTACAAATGCTTTATTCTTGACTTATAAGTGCATTTATAAGTGCATTTATTGTATTTATATTGTGTTTAATAATTGTATTTTCATAATTTGTGACTGATTGATTTTTCATTACTAAATTAAGTATCGCATTATTTACAAACCATTTATATTTAAGAGTAGTTGATGGCTTCTAAGATCATTCACAATAAGTTAGTAAACGATTAATAAACTTTTGAAATCAACATTTATATATCTTATTATTTAGGCTGATAGTAATGGTTACTATGTATGTTAATAAATGCTTTATTAACTCAACTTCATCCAGTTTTGTGACCGAATCTAAAGTGAGGGCTATCCATGCTTCGTAAATCCCGTATAAAGAACAATTTAAGGCTCAGTATCAAACAAACAATAAATATTTGCAATCCTATCTAAAAAATAAAACTACTGTACAGTATAAACATTGCTGAAAAACAGGAGTGTCAAAATACAACATGAAATTGGATAAAACAACAGCAATATAATAATAATTAAACAATATATTACGATGCAACATTTCAATGTACTTTAGCAATGTTAAAACTGCACAGTAATTTTACTTTATATAAAGTTGCAAAGATGAATTGTTCAGTTAGTTTGTGCGTCTTCAAATGAATAGACATTAATAAAATCATTCATTTTCTTTTTTTTCCAGTTTAGAATTTAACTGAGAGCCTTTAATTGTCATTTATATGGGATTTATATGGCATAAATAGCCCTCACTTTAGATCAGGTCACAAAACTGGAAAAATTTGAGTTAATAAAGCATTTATTAACATACAAATTAACTATTAATATATGCCTGAATAATATATATGAATAACAATGTTAATTTTAATAATTTATTTATAATTTACTAACTCATTTTGAATGACCTTTAAAAACCGACAGCTATTCTTAAATAACTGGTTTGTAAATAATGCAATACTTAATTTAATAATGAAAAACGAATAATTAACAAAGTATGAAAACACAATCATTAAGCACATTATAAATGCGCTTATAAGAAAGGAATACAGCATTTGTAGTTGCAGTTATAAACTGCTTACTAACATCTATTAATGTAGGGTTAATGCTTAACAGAAAATTAATTCACTAAGTGCTAATGCTTAAAAAAATGACTTATTGTGTGTAGTCATTATAAAGGGTTACCAAAAAATATTTTCGTTAAACAGAAATTGTGGAAAAAAATATACAGGTGTGCTAATAATTCAGGAGGGATAATAATTCTGACTTCAACTGTAAGCACATCTTTGTGTACAGTATACTGTATATTGTGCAAGTGAAAAACCAGCAGCAAAAATCCTTAACTTATAGCCAATCCTAAAGTTATAACTTTTGCAAATGAAGAAATTGAGACAAACATAAAAGTACATATTATGATTTACTAATGCTGTGGAAATTAGTAATTAACACTGTGGCAATAGTTTAATTTTAGATATTAAAAATGAAATCAAAATGTCACTATTTTTTAAGCTACAATACCAAAACTGGTGATGTGTGAAGCCCTTTATCTTCAGGAAGAGTATGGTTTGTTGTGTTGTGAAGTGTTGACACTTTGATTCAAAGCTGAAGGAGATGATTGATGTGCTCAATCAAACACTAGTGCGCTAAAGCAAACTCATACATTAATAACTCACCTCTCCATTTTCAGGAGGGTCCCCATTTCCGAATGTGCTTGTCACCACCAACACAAGTGTCTCGTGCTCCAGATCCACAGTGTCGTATTCATCCATGGACATCACCTGCAGGAGAAGAGTAACACAATGCACAGCTCATTGGTACTACTGTAAGCACATGATGTTACAGCTCTTAGGAAACTTCACAGTTTTTTTAGTACTATTGTGTTGTGTCTCTTTTTATTATAGATATTAGTTATGAGAGAAGAAATTACATCAAAAAGAGTCAGGGAATACTAACGGAGAGAATACTAACACTGACAAAGGCTCACAGCAGAGACCTCGTGTGATTCATTTAACAAATCCTAATTTTTGGCATTTGTCATTTAAATAAATAGAACACTGAAAATAATAGTGCAAAAACATCACTAACATATTGTGCATTTCTTGTATTAGGACTGCAAAATGTATCTTCTGTTTCAGTATGTACATTGTAATATGCAAATCTGCAATAGTTATATCACAGGATTTACAATGTCAAATTGAGATTAATAATTAACCAATACACCCATTTCAGAATGTGTGTTTTGTAGAGTCATTGTAAAGTTTAACCATAGTCTAATAGTGTGAAAGTTTTTTACTTGGATGTGTTTTTAAGGTTTCTGACTGTAAGATTTAAAGCAAACTCAAACCATTTTGGGCACAAGAGTTTTAATGTATTTACCGCTTTAACACAATTAATTGTGTTTAGTTATTTTTGTAATGAAGACAACAGTAAATAGTGTTATTGTACATTTGATTATTGAAATTATGTACCTTGATACTGTTAAGTAAAAAAAAAAAAAAGAAATAAAGGAGGGATGGATAGATAGTATATTAGGGATGTCCCAATCAGATTTTTTTTATTCATTTGATTTTGAGTATCTACTGATACTGAAACCCAATCCAATAGTTCTATAATACATAAAAAAAAGAAAAAGAAGAGCGAAGAAACAGATCCAGGATGTTCCTTATTTTTTATTTAATTCACCTTATTTTAACATTCAACAACTCTGTTAACAAACAGAGCACTTCTGTGAGAACAAACAAGCAAAAAACAACATAAATTCTTCACTCTTGGACTGCAGTGCAACAGTAAATATTTAAAAAAAAAAGAATTTAAAAACAAATAGCGCCTCAATTTAAAATACCCGACAGGCAATCCCAAATTTACATGTCTCACAGTTTGCTATGGCAATGTTGTCATCATCAACTTTATAAAACTCATGCTACTCGTGCTTTCCGCTTCAAACAGCTTCTGTGTTCTACTTTGCCAGCATTAAACCAATAGCGGCTCTGCAACAAAGTGATGCCATGCCGCACACGCTGCTGTTTCCGTGAGAAGTCAAGAAAGAAGTCTAGCATTGTGCCACTGCGTAACTATTAGTGTGTTATAAAATAATAAGTATATTCGAGTCCTGATCGGGAGGTAACATTCGATTGAGTCTGAAACTATGTGATCGGTCCCGATTTCTGATCACGTGATCAGATCTGGACATCCCTTGTAAAAATATATATAGGTGTTTTAAATAAAATATATTCTTCTTCATATCATTATACAATTGATTTCGCAATGTGCGAGCCCGGAATAGTCACATCGCAGAATTTGCAAGCTGGGATTATCGTTGAGCAGACATTACAGTTCAGAACATTGTGGAACCATTTCAAATTTTAACCTTAGGGTGAAAGTTTATTATTTACATCTGTTTTTAAGGCATTTCAAGCTAATTTAAGCCTTTTGAACACAATAAATTGAACATTTATAGCTTAAATATTAATTGCTTATAATTATTAACACAATGAAATCTAGAGTGTTATAGTACATTCAATTTCTGTACCTGATTACTGCTAGACTCCCCTGAAAAACATAAATACTACAGAGCGACGACACAATTGAAAATAAACTGTGCTTTAACTATGCTTGCGATTAGTTTATGATATTTCAGGCAGATTCAATCCCCAACAAAATCCCTTTAAATCAATCAAAAATATGAATTATCTAAAAATAGAGGTATTCAAGTAACCCGGGGAAAATGTATTCACATCAAACGAAGGAAGGAAGGATGGATAGTAAAAGCAAATATTGCAATGTCAGTTTTCAATTTTGTAAATAAAACATAACTAGTGGATCGGTGACCCTTTTTGCTTGGGTCAGAAAACTATGCCCATTGCACCAGAGAGCATGTAATCTAGTTGCTAGTACTGTTAGTGCAAAAGTACGTAACACTTCCTCTCCAAGAAATGACCATTTTTTATGTGATTGGTTTTTCCATCTCATTTGTTGGCCAGAAGCAAAAAGTTTGGTCGAATAGATCAGCTTTCGAGGAGATTTCAGACAGTTTTATTTGAGTGTGAAAAATCACACTCGATGTGCATCAAGAATGGGAGGCACGTAACCTCTGGATCCTGACGTACCGCCAAAAGGGGTGTATCGGTAATGAACAGTTCGTACGGTGCACAACGAGCAGCTAATGCGGCATGATACAATTAACAGAAAAGACGCATCAGTGCGTGTGGCAGGGCAAACGCCTTCAGGACATGCGGAAAAGAAACAGAAGCTGCATCTGCATGTAAATCGAGTAATAACAAGCGCACATGAACGAGATTGATTATTCTGCTAGATTATAAAAATAACTTTTAACTGCTCTCCCAAGGCTAAATACTTGATCGAGTCAATACGCTTGTTTCATACGTCATGTAGCTTCGAGTGTAACTGGATCGTATCTTAACCTACAGCTCAATGCACGAGTGCGTCAATTCTTGTCATTTTATGGCACTGAAAGATCAGAAATTGTGGGAAAAGGCCCATTTGTGTAAGCTCTAGCATCTCACGCTTTGATGTGAAAATGGCTTATGTTCTGTAAACTGGAAGATAGATTTTGCTTGAGAAAAAGGAGGGTATCTTAAACCAATATGCTTTGCTTACATCAATGCTTACGTGCAAATCCACTGGTGGCTTTCATGTGGGATGAATGGAAGTTGGGAAGGGCTTCAAGAATTGAGCGCAGATGTCAATCTATTGTGTTTAAATAAGCCTGTCGTTCTTACCTTGGCATCGAACGCGTGCTTGAAAATCTCACAGAGCGTTTTTGCATAGTCCTGCGATTTGCCTGTTTCTGTGGCGAATAAGATGGTGGCTTTGACTCTCTTGGCCATGGCTTGTCCCATGAGCTTGGCAGAGAACTTTACAGCCCTGCAAATCATACACAAGCATAGCGGTCAGATACGTCAAGTAATATTCATTTATTTTATTTTTTCAGCTAAGTGCCTTCTGAAAAAAGAAATCTTACAGTGTGACCTGAGAGAGAGTCATGTCAGTTTAGTCTGAGAAACTACAATCGTTTAGGATTCTTAAACATCGCACAGTGTCGGACACAGAGTCGGGCTTTACGTCACCTCTCAGCACGAGTTTGACACACTGACAGACACTTTCCCCTCATTTCCGAGTCCACACAATCACGTAAACGCAGCTATACAGTATATCCTGCGAGCAATTATCATAATAGCTCAGAGGCTGAAGGAATCCTGATTACACCTGAGAGTTAAACTCACGCCATTCTCGTCAGAGTAAATATGACAAAGTACTCTCAAGCAGCCATTTGCACAACTGCTGGCTAAAATGGGATATGGGTTATAAATACAATAATGGGCTGGAAAAGATCCGAGCGCTGCAGACGGCCAGCATTCAGAAGAACTGTACAGGTTAAACATCACTGTACAGTTTGTGTAAAAAAAAAACAAATCAAGCCTTGAGCTCTTCACCCACTCACTTGGCAAGTTTCTTGAATCCAATCGCTCTTTTCTTTGTTGGCGTCCCATTCACTCCTTTCCATACATGAGTATTCCAAGGGTCAGGCTGGAGAGAGAGAAGAAAGCAGAGCTCATTTCTACTGTTAAAAATACAGGTTGACTGATACCAAACGATTGTAAGAGGGTGCTGTGATAAATTCGAAAACATCTGAGATCTGAAACAAGCTGGGTTTTAATTAATATGTGTAAAACTATAAATGTATTTTCTTATTTTTTTTTGTTTGTTTGCTTTAGCAGTTCACAAATCTAAACATTCAAATATATTATATTAACTTAATCATATATATTAACTTAAGAAGCAAAATTAACTAGAATAATAATTCTGTTAGATTTGTCAGTAAATTAAGTGGCTAACTAAGAGTAATAGGGTCTTTCTTACACACAAATACATTATTTGGATGATTTTATTTTTCAAAATAATAATAATAAAAATTTTTTTATATATATATATATATATATATATATATATATATATATATATATATATAGTATAGAGAAATAAATAAGTATAGAAATAAAGAAATACATTTTTTTATTTAGTATTTTCTATTGGATTCAAGTCAGGTGATTGGCTGTTTAGTTACTGAGTTACTGACATATTCTTATTAATTGACAAGTTATTTACATTATGGGATGTTTTTTTATAAGTTGTTTACATTTTAAGACTTTTTATTTAAAAAACAAATGTTACACATGTACTGTTTGCTACGGAAAGCAAAAACTTTGAAGCTCAATATCTCAAAATCACTCAGAACGTATAGAACACATCATGGTTTTTCCTGAGAATAATATTTCTAAAGGAGCTGTTGGCATAGAATTGAACCAGCTTTTGGTAAAAACCCAAATCCAACACAAACATAAAAATAAAACAAATAAAAAAATCTGAAAAATGAGTTATATGTGAGTTATAAATGAGTAATAACAGAATGACACAAGGAGAAACTACTTAACTACTGAAACAAATTTAATACTTCATATAAAAGGCTCTTTTGGTGCTGGCAGCTTAAAGACGCCTCTCATATAGAGAATGAAGTCACATGCATCGCTCAGATGTGATTTTTTTCACAGACTTCAACAGAGTGTTAAAATCTGGACAGTTCTGCGAGTCTCGTCTATCAAATCTGATCTCTATTTAGTATTTTCTATTGGATTCAAGTCAGGTGATTGGCTGGGCCATTCTACAGCTTGATTTTCTTTCTCTGAAAGCATTTGAGAGTTTCCTTGGCTGTGTTTTGGATCATTGTCTTGCTGAAATGTTCACCCTGGTTTCATCTTCATCATCCTGATAATGTAGATGTTGGACTGAAGCAGCTAATGTTCATTTACAATGAGGAAGGACAAAGGGTTGCTGGATAACTACTGAGAGATGTCAGCTGCTGTCCGGGCTTTCACTGCCTTTCCACACCTCCCTTTCTTCATATGTTCAATACTTTTCTCCCTGCGTCATTTTATTTTATTACACATAACTTTATTATTCATTTGTAATCTAGTTTGTTTAGTTTTCTTTGCATATATGGATTTCTTTGGTTGTTACCAACATCTGGTGAAAATTTCAAGTCATTATGCTTTCTATGAAAAATGGTGACCCGTTCTATGTATACAGTATCTCTATATATATTTGTGCTTGATTTTGTACTTGCTTCATTATAACAGATGAAATCCTGTTTGACACAATTATACTTTGCGTAATTACATCCATGTGTTTTAAGTATAGCTTAAAAATTCTAATACTTTTACTAGCTCACACAAATTGTTAGCTACATTTCGTCACCTCAGAATTATAAGGTTCTATCTGACATTTTTGTCAAAATTGAGTTATTGACATATTCTTATTAATTGACAACTTATTTACATTATGGGATGTTTTTTATAAGTTGTTTACATTTTAAGATTAAAAAAAACAAACAAAAAAAAAATGATACACACGTACTGTTTGCTATATGAAATGCAAAAACTTTGAAGCTCAATATCTCAAAATCACTCAGAACGCAGATAGAACCAAGGTGACGATTTACTTGCCAGTGAAAATGGAAACCTTAAATGCCTCAGAAACATGGATGATAAATTGGGCACAAAACGTGCTGATATAATTTCACTCATAATTAAAAGGAGTCATGGTTACTTTATTCTAAATTAGACAAAATCCTTACCTGGTACTCAAAAGATGGTGTGAGGCGATAGTTGAGCATTTCCTGATGGAAAACAGGTGTGATGCTGCCTGACATGGGTGGCACTATCCAAACCCAGTCACCCGGACAGCCTCCTCTCACTCGGTACTCATTCTCCATGTGCTTCATGAAGGACTCAGTGGCTGAGTGATGGTCTACTATGGTAACCTTTGATATCTGCAAAGGGAAAATGAGAGAAAATGAAAATTAAAAAAACAAAAACTATTAAAAAAAAAAAGAACTAAAATATTGTTACATTTCTGATGAAGCTATTTGAGCTTGTCACTACCAAAAAGTATTCAATTGCTTTTGCATTTGCTTTCTTGTTTTCCTCAGGGATTATCTAAACATCCCTACTGAAATGAAATGAGAAAATCTTGTTTTCTGGAGAAACTAATTATGTTTATACTAAAAACAATGCAAAGATCTTTCAGAAATTATGGTCAAAGTGAAATCAAGATTTGTTTTTTTTTTAACTTATTGGTAGATTTTTATTTTGTAATCAAATATTTGCTTGATCTTATTGTAGATATTACATTTCATATACTTCCTCTAATCCAAACATACATACATATTAGATAGTTTACTTTAAAAAAACTCAAAATACAGCTTTTTTACTGTAATCAGAAAATATTTTATAGCAAAATGCGTATAAATTATTAAAAAATTTAAGACCTCCTGCCAATATTTTACAGTTAAAAGTACATTTTGAGTAAATCTACCTTGATATTAGAACATTTACTGTAGATATATGTACTTTAGAAACAAGGCAAGAGCACAAAGTGAAATTTTTTTAAATACTTTTTATTTTTTGGAATTGGCTCATGGAAAAACTATTTAAAAAAAAGATGCACTAAAAACAGATTTTTAAATCAAGTAATTAAACCTCAAGTATTGATTCTGATAAGTATATTTAATTATGCTTTATCAAACAGAAAAAAATAAGTGTTAAAGGGGACCTATTATGCCCCTTTTTACAATATGTAAAATAAGACATGTAAAATGTGGAAGGGGGAGGGAAGGTGAGGGGTGGTTTCCCCCTCTGATGACATATGCAAATGGAGAATGTCAAAGTGTTTCCGCAGACTGTTTTAATCAAGTGTGATTATGTAAAAAAGGATTAATAATTTTTTTTTACCATTAGAAGCTGGTTATATTCACACACTATTGCCACACAACTGTCTTTAAACTCCTTATAAAAGTGATTTTTGCATAATTGGTCCCGTTTAAATGCAATAAAGCATATTTTTATCTGCCACAAATCTAGCATATTTGTCTGACACACTAACAACAACAACGATCATAAATTTGTGCATCCATGGATACTGTTATTTTCAGATGCACGTTGGATAGTCTAATATAGCCTGCAATTAAACCCCCAGATTGGCTTGTACTGCAGCACATCTAGATTTCCAAGTCGATTTAATCGTTATCTGTCATTGTTTTGACTCCATCCGCAATTATGAAAGATAAGAAACGGAGCGCAGCTACTTACTAACATCTAATTAGTTTATCAGTGTTGAAAGCGTCGCATAAAAGCCTTTTAGTTTGAAATAAGGTCTTGTGGGTAAACAAACTGCAGGGGGTGTGCAATAAATATCAATAAACATGCTTTCTTCGGTAACATGAGCTTTCAGTTAAACGTTCTAGGTGCTTAACTGTAATAAATAGAACAGAAAGGATTCTGGCTTTGATTTGTGAAAGCCGCTTTATGTTTTGTCTGCATGCATGAGTCTTTATGAATGCTGCATAAAATTTGCTTTCAGACTCTTGGAGAAGCTGTGTAAAGAGATAGAGCGGGGAAAAATGAAATACTGGCATAAATAAACAAACGTGACTGAAAATAAGACTGAGATTACATGTGGGTGAAGCTCAAAAAGACTGTCAGAAAACATGTCAGGGTTGTGTTTGACAACAAAATCAAAAGAAAAGACACATTATTAATTCATATAAAGACCACGGATCCTATTTTTAGGGGAATTTGTTGACAGAGACATTATTTGCAATTCAGCGTATCCACAAATTCATTATTAATAACAATAGAATCAAATAATAATACATATATATTTAAGAAAATATATCTATATATATATATATATATATATATATATATATATATATATAGATATACGTATACCTATATTTTCTAATAACTGATTTATTTTATCTTTGCCATGATGACAGTTAATAATATTTTACTAGATATTTTTCAAGATGCTTCTATACAGCTTAAAGTGACATTTAATGGCTTAAATAGGTTAATTAGTTTAACTAGGCATGATAGGGTAATTAGGCAAGTTATTGTATAACGATGGTTTCTTTTGTAGCCTGTCAAAAAAAAAAAAAGCTTAAAGGGGCTAATAATTTTGACCTTAATATGCTCTTTTAAAAATTAAAAACTGCTTTTAACCTTGCCAAAATAAAACATAAGACTTTCTCCTGAAGAAAAAATGTTTTTAAAATGTCAAGTCAGTAAAACCTCAAGTCTACTTAATATTAGTGAAAATTTTGAGAAATAGATAAAGCAAGGGTGTAGCTTTGGTTGGAAAAGTTTTTTTTTTGCTGATTTAATGCCCATTTACTACATTTACCTGTAGTTAACCATGGTTATATAAAAATCAGGGCATAAAAATAATCTGATTAAACAAATTTTACAATTAAACAATTAAACTTTGTGATGAAATATTTTGTTTTATTTATCAACTCCAGACAACAGAAAAATTAAGCAAATTATATAAAAATGTTTTCATAATAATTTTAAGCATTAAAAAAACATATTTAGTTGATAAAAATGAATCAAATATTAGCATTTATATTGCAATTTTTCTGTGTAGTACAAATATCTAAACATTAGACTAGCATCAACAGTGTAGACATACAGTTGAACTCAGAATTCTTTCCCCAATTTTTATCTAACAGATTTAACACATTTCTAAAAATAACAGCTTTAATAGCTAATCTCTAATGACTGATTTCTTTTATCGTTGCCATGATGACAGTACAGCTTAAAGTGCAATTTTAAGGCTTAACTAGGCAAGTTAGGGTAATTAGGCAAGTCACTGCACAACAGTGGTTTGTTCAGTAGACAATCAAAAAAAATATTGCTTAAGGGGGCTAATAATATTGACCTTAAAATTGTTTTAAAAAATTAAAAACGGCTTTCATTCTAGCTAAAATAAAACAAGTAAGACTTTTTCCAGAAGAAAAAAAAACTATCAGACATACTCAAATGATGAAAGATATTTCATCATTTGGGAAAAATAAAATAAAATAATAATAATAATAAAAAATTCACAGGCTAATAATTTTGACTTCAACTGTATGTCTGACATAAAATACGACTGGTCTGACCTGAGTTACACTATATAAGGAATAAACCAACATATATGTTGACATTAAATTCATCTAAAGCTGCTTGGCATTTCATCACTGTCTGAATTGATTGTTTCAAAGACAATACCTGCTCATAGGAACTTTCACCAAGTTATTTTCAGAGCAAGCACATGACGCTATTGTGTTGTGCTCATTCTTCCTATGAATATATATTTTTTATTTATTGTCTGTTTTTCAAACAATACTGAAAATTCAAAACACAATGATGCAGTCACACAGTCCAAATTCAGTTTAGGGTTCGTCCATATGCATTCATCCTACCTGGTAGCTATAAAGGACTGCGATGTTGATCTCCACCAGTGCTTGGTCCTTCCACAGGGACGAAGTCTTCCTCGTGTCCAGACCCATCATTGTAGCTACTTCCTGAAATCAGGGAATTAATCATACAGTAGAGAGAGACTTTTCATACTGTATTCTCTGTGGATCTGAACTGAGGTTAATAGAACTGCCACTCTAAAGTTCTTGAAGATCTGGAGTGACCGGCAAGACTAAAAATACTTCTCAAAATAAAAGTTTCATGGTAAAAAACTTCTCATTTGAAAGCAGATTCTTCAAACTATGGTATAAAGTGCTATATAAACAACCGTGACAAAACTGCAATGCACAGATTCTGCAAGAGATTCTGCAAACATCCAAATCACAATGATTGAATGATTTCTTAAAGAGACAGTCCACCAAAATATGAAAATTCTGCCTCATTTACTCTTTATTTGCTCAAAATGTATTTGAGTTTCTTTATTCTGTTGAACACAAAAGAAGATACACTAAAAACCTGGGGTCGTCGATCCCAGTTCTAGGAGCAACAAATAATAACTTGACTTTTAGCTGATCATTTGGAAAAGTGGCAGAAGGTAGATTTTTCTAATGAATCATCTGCTGAACTGCATCCCAATCATCACAAATACTGCAGAAGACCTATTGGAACCCACATGGACCCAAGATTCTCACAGAAATCAGTCAAGGTTGGTGAATGAAAAATCATGGTTTGGGGTTACACTCAGTATGGGGTGTGCCTGAGATCTGCAGAGTGGATGGCAACATCAACAGCCTGAGGTATCAAGACAATTGTGCTGCCCATTACATTATAAAGCACAGAAGAGGGCAAATTCTTCAGCAGGATAGCACTCCTGCTCATACTTCAGCCTCCACATTAAAGTTCCTGACAGCAAAGAAGGTCAAGGTGCTCCAGGAGTGGCCAGCCCAGTCACCAGACATGAACATTAATGAGCATGTCTGGGGTAAGATGAAGATGAATCCAAGGAATCTTGATGACTCTGGGTGTCCTGCAAGAATGCTTTCTTTGCCATTGCAGATGACTTTATTAGTTATTGGAGTCATTGCAGAGATGTATGGATGCAGTCGTCCAAGCTCATGGGAGTCATACACAATATTAATTCTTTTTCCACTGCACCATGTCTACACTGTACATTAGTTCTGTTGAGTGACAAGGGTTTTGTCTAAGTAAAATGAGACCATACTGTCCTAATTAAATAATTAATAATCAAGGCATGATCATATTTTATTTTGGTAAAATAAGCATAATCTAGAGGGCTTTGCCATTCATATAAGACACTTCTGATACCAAATGATTAACTAGAAGTCAAGTTATTATTTGGTGTTCCTAAAACATGGTAAGCCACAAAACTTTTGTCAGGTAGTGTACAGTATTTTGAAGAATGCTGACTTTCGTAGTATTTTTCTTCCTAATGTGGACATTGACACATCCCAAAGACCAGCATTCTTCAAAATATCCTCTTTTGTGTTCAACAGAAGCAAGAAACACATAAATACTTAAAACCACATGAGGTAGAATAAATGATCTTCATTTTTAGGTGAACAATCACTTTAAATTTAGTTTTTGTGTTCTTTTATTGAGAAATAGAAAACACAGAGCATATTTAAACACTCATCTAAATGCCACGTTCAGCAAAGTCAGCACTGTTTTCTAATATTAAACTTCTTTTAATCATTAAACTAAAAACAAAGTGTTAGAGTATAATGTAAATTAATGCGAGCATATCATGAGGACTTTAGGATGTTACTGTCTCAGTGTCTTTCAGAAGTAATTTCCAAAGAACTTATTTCATAGTTGAAAGGAAACGTGGCGGAGAGATTTATTTTAATATCAAACAACTGTAAAAACATGATTGAAAACAGCATGTTTATGAATTAAAATATGCATGAATTAAATAGAGCAATTAAAAAGATAAACAACGCGTAATATACCGTATAATCAACTTAATGCCTTTTAACGAATCATCAAACACACTTGTCATTCCTAATTTGCTGTTCTCTTACAATATCTAATGCATATGCATGGAGATGATGAAGTGTAATGCAGTGCAGGCTCAACTGTGACTTTTTTAAAAATGATTCTCAATGGAAAAGTGATGATTTGCAGTTTATCTGTTGTAGTTTATCATGCAAATTATGCATTGCACAAATCTGAACTTCAACAGAGACATTAACAGTATATTAAACTGAACTTAAGCAGTTTTATTTTACAAGAACTACACCAGCATTCTACACTGTGAAATATTATAGCTTTTACTCTCTTTTCTTCATCTATGCTTTCACACAATCTACATTGTAAAAAGCGATACAGAAATAAAGACGAACTTAATTGAACTGGTACCTCAAGTATGTTGTATCGAGAGCTGTCGCAGAAGTCTCTCACACCGATTTCTGTCCCCATGTACCAGCCGCTGAAAGGACACGCAGTAAACTCCAGCCCTCCGATTTCTAAAAGCATGTTTGACACAGCAGGAAGGCCGTACCACTTTAGATTCAGCTCCTTAAACCATTCAAACCTAGACAAACACAGGCAGTGATTATTAAAGGGTTAGTTCACCCAAACTGAGTTAGCCAATTAGACCCTCAAGCCATCCTACTGTAGGTGTACTTATGGAGCGTTTTCACAATGCATCATCATTCTGTCATGATGGAGAGCAGAACATAAACAATGCTACTGAATCGAACGGAACTTGCGTATTTTGCTCACTTATTGTTATATTTTGGCCTGTACTAATCGGCCGGACAAGAAAACGAAATCTAAACCTTTTCTTAATTATTAAGTATTTCTTTATATGATTTAGAAGCTTCGGGGTGGTTTTCTATGGTTTAGAAAGCATAAATAAGCAGAACAATGTATTCAGTAGTAGATTACCATGCAATCCAATACTGGTGTGCATCAGAGTTTTACATTCATCATGGTCATGCATGCTGACCAAATTGTGTAGTAGGCGAAAACACACTATCTGACTTTCTTCTTTCAGTCCAATCCAGTTGATGTTAATTCTTCTTTTTAAATTCTTCTTCTGAGATGCATTATTTGGTGCATTAGGTGCCAACAGCTGCACAGGAGTGTGAAGAGTTGAATCAAATGCTTAAGCGTATTGAAGAGTGATAAACAAAATACACTCCTGTTCAGTTTCTTGCACCTCTAAAGAAGAAGCAGCAGAAGTTGGCACTTTCTCGCTGGAAGTTACACAAAACTGTTTAGAAAGTTTTAAATATGGATATTTGTGTAATAAAATTGCATCAATTTGCCAGAGAAGACCTTTATTTACCCTCTAGAGCAATAAAGGTGCTTTTTTTTAATGTATGTGCTTTATTGGAATGCTTTAAGACTGTTGAAAAAAAAAACAGTTGCCATTGTGGAGGCTGAAAAGGCCAACATCAATTCAAAAATAACTGAACGAATTTGACAAAGCAGAAAGTCATAAACTGTAAACTTAAAAATACCTTGAGGATGAGTAAAGAGTCATTCATACTAACGACAATAACTATAAAAAGAAATACTACAATAACTAATAACAATCTGTTATTTATTAACAATCAGTGTACTACATTTATAGTGCATCTGACCAGTGAATCCAGCTCTTGTAATCTCCCCAGCATTTCAAATGACGGAAAACAAAGACACCCAAACTACACACGATACCGGAGGTATTTTTACTTTTATATTCCAATTTGTCATTATCTTTATCTTAGAAAAGAGGGCGAAACATCAAGAGCAGCTTCTACACAATGTTGTCTGTATAGCTTTAAAGTGATCCCAACAATATCATTTATCTACAACTTTATCGTTATAGTTGTGGTCTGAACTCTGCTGTTGTTTTACATTCAGAAAGATTTTTACACCAATGTCTTTATAGTTATCTTTATAGTTATAGTGTGAACGGCCTTTAAATCATGAGCTAATTTTCAATTTCGGATGAACTAACCCTATGAAACCAGTGTAGAGAGACATGCTACGCGCCCAAACATGATTTGTGGTTTATTTGCATAACATTATGCAGTCAGTAGAATATCTTGGCATATCCAGATGTACACCATTAGGCTTGAAGAGTTTTCTGTTTACAGTTTTCATCATAATTTCTCTGCAAGTAAATGCGCACATAGTAAGCATCGCCAACACTGTCATTATCTCTAAACTGGCACCTGCAGGCATCTCGAGAGCTGCACTAAGAGGCCAATTTCACCTGTCTTTTATGAATGCTGAAAACACACGTACTCCGGTGGAATTGGCTGATCTATGCATAAGCATTCGCACAATTATCGCACAAAATATTGTGGTGACTGCATCCATTACAGCAACAGAATAATACCAGCATTTGTTATCAAAAGAAACAATATGTAAATGTATTTTGTCCATTCAGATATGTTTGTTTGGATGGTCAAATCTTTCAGCGCTGACAAACTGCCAATGATGGACATCATATCGGTGCTTTTTTTCCCCTCTGTAGCACTTATAATGATGTTATTTCTACCAGTGCCTTCAAGGAATGTTTGATTTATGTGCATTTTGACTTCATACTGTCAAAATTGTTTACTTATTCCCACACGTTTGAAATCGCAGTAATGTTTTAGCCAACCTTCAACATCCAATTCAAGGTTTATTCAAAAACCCTCACAGAGTGGTACGCAATATGCACTACTTTTCTTGAATTTCCTGTATAGAAGCTGCATCATGGTCATTTTCGTTTATGCTAGAAAAGTCTGGCTGTTTATTTTTCCAAGCGGGTGATGCATGAGCAAATAAGAGTGGCTATGTGAAGGTTGTATAGTGTTATGTTATGTAAAAATGTTACTTTGATCTAAAATTAAGTAAAGTTTTGATAAGCAACATCATTACGCTCTACTCTAACCAATAATAATTGATCATAATAGGAAAGGTTATATATGCGGCCAAAGTATATATATATACAGTGTTGGGGGTAATGCATTACAGGTAATATTACTTTTCTAAGTAAAGAGTAAACTATAAAGTAACCTATTACTTTAAAAAAGTAATAATGTTTGTTACTTTTTAAAAAATATAATGCAAGTTACTTTTTAGTTTAATTAATTAGCTTTATAAAATTGCTGAATAAACAATGAATCCTGCACTCAATGAGAGAATGTGCTATGCGGAACAGACAGAAACAAAGATGGCAGAGCCTTAGATTCCTGCATTGTAAGTTTTCTCATTTTTCAGATCAAAGAAAAACTCATTAGAGAGTTATTTTATGTAACTAATAAGTAGGGCCAGACGGAATCTGTGGACATTTTTTGCTATTTCTGTGCAGAATTTTGTTAAAAATATGCTTCTTTATGCGGAACAATTTTGGGAGTATCATAACTAAAACCTTAATATATGAAATAAAAAGAAATACCTTTTTAACTTTTATTTAATGTTTACAGTGTGAATCCAATTAGATCCACTAAGGTAAACAAAGCAAGTCTCTCATATTAAATATCTACTAAAAGACAGAAAATTGTACTTTAAACTGTATTGTAAATAAATCAAATGAATATTTCAAATTAGTCAATATGATTACTGAAATTAATTTAAAAACTGAATAAATATAAATGTACACACATTTACACCAGTAAATAAACAGAATCAATGATGGGCTAAAAATCTGCAGAAATCTGCAAAATTCAGATTCCGTGTGGGCCTACTTATAAGACAAAAACTATAAAAGTAGTAAACACACTGCTTTAAACTTTCATTAATCTGTATAATCGGCATGTACAGCTCTGGGTTAGGACGTTGTCAGAAGATAACATTACCCTAATACACACTGTGTGTGTGTGTGTGTGTGTACGTGTTTTTGTGACATGTCAGGACACAAATCTGTATAATGACACAGGTATGACAGGTATTACAAAAAGGAGGTGAAATACGAGGACATTAGTGATGTCCTCATTTCTCAAAATAAGATATGTAACTTATAAATCACACAGAATGAGTTTAATCAGAGAGTAAAGCTGCACACAGTCTCCTGTGATGGTTGGGTTTAGGGGTGGGGTGAAGGCAATACAATATACGGTTTGGACAGTATAAAATGAATGGAAACCTATGTAATGTACCCACTTTTCACAAAAACAAACATGTGTATGTGTGTGTGTGTGTGTGTGTGTGTGTGTGTGTGTGTGTGTGTGTGATAAGGTTTATCGCGGCGGGTCTCTCACCCATAATCAGCAATAATCCAATCAGATTGATCGAAGCCTACAATAAATAGACAGATTTTGTCCTCTACTGCGTTTTCTTCACTTTAGAAGAATCCCCCCTTCATCTCCTTTTATCAGGAGGAGCTCTCGACACCTACCTGATCTTAGACCCCTTATATGCTTATTGACCAGGCAGGAGCCCTCGTCTCTATCTCCGAGCTCAGGGCTCTCTCCTAGGACAGCATGCCAAACCTGCTAATAACGTCAAGCAATATCTAAGTGTGAACTTTGTTTAACAGAGCAAGGAATTTTTCACAGTATGTCTGATATTTTATTCTTCTGGAGTATCATTTGTTTTATTTCTGATACACTAAAAGCAGCTTTTAATTTTATTAAAACCATTTTAAGGTCAATATTATTAGCCCCCTTAAGCAATATATGTTTTCGATTGTCTACTGAACAAACCACTGTTATACAGTGACTTGCCTAATTACCCTAACTTGCCTAATTAACCTAGTTAAGCCTTTAAATGTCACTTTAAGCTGAATTCTTTAGGGAAAAAAACTAGTAAAATATTATGTACTGTCATCATGGCAAAGATAAAAGAAATGTTATTATTAGAAATTAGTTATTAAAAGTATTATGTTTAGAAATGTGTTGGAAAAAAAACCTTCTTTCCATTAAAAAGAAATTTGGGAAAAATATACAGGGGAGCTAATAATTCAGGAGGGCTGATAATTCTGACTTGCAATCTCTAAATTATATTATTTTTTAATACAAATGCATGATTGGTGAGTCCAATTCATTCAATTAGAAACTTACATAATAGAGAGTACCTCAGGACGCAAGTTTATAATCTTCTCTGAGACACATCAGTGTCAAACTGACAGTATTCAACAAGCAAACCCAGGCAAGATCCGGAAAAAGGGCAAGTTTAATGCCAAATTAGCCCACGTTCCTGATTTTACGTGCATAAGAGGCAAGCTCTCAGCTGGAGTTCTCTGTTGCTATGCATCTTGAAGCTCTGCACATTACAGCCTCTCTGATATGCGGTTTCCCTTCGCCATAAACTGTATAATACTCACTATTATCATATTCTTGGGTGAATGAATATTTTAGGTGCCAAGTATGCTAAGCAATGACTTGATTTAATTGTGTTTTCTAACATTCATCTAACAAACTGCCCTCAAAAAAAAAAACAATATGTTTGGTGGTTCTAGGGGTGGCGTGGTGGCGCAGTGGGTAGCGCTGTTGCCTAAGAGCAAGAAGGTCACTGGTTTGAGCCTTGGCTGGGTCAGTCTATGCGGAGTTTGCATGTTCTCCCTGTGTTCACATAGGTTTCCACCAGGTGCTCTGGTTTCCCCCACAGTACAAAGACATGCGCTACTGGTGAATTGGGTGAGCTAAATTGTCTGTAGTGTATGAGTGTAAATGAGTGTGTATGGATGTTTCCCAGTACTGAGTTACAGCTGGAAAGGCATCCGCTGTGTGAAACATATGCTGGATAGGTTGGCGGTTCATTCCGCTGTGGCGACCCCAGATTAATAAAAGGACTAAGCCAAAAAGAAAATGAATGAATGAATGAATGAATGAATGGTGGTTCTTACTTTGGATGTATGATAGGAACCTCAAGTACAAGATCATCAGGGATCTCAAAAAGCTCTGGATCATTCCCATTGGCTTGGAGAAGAAGGGGTAAAACATCAAACCGGCCTTTTGGAGCTTTCCATCCTTGCTGCATACAGATCTAAAAGGCAAAAACAAGCAATGCAGATCAACAGAGCTTCTTTGTTTAAGCTGATAGGATATCTGATAGGATCTAACGATCTGATCACTTAAGTACCAAATTTA
>CAIGQQ010029922.1:1134399-1173717 GCA_903798035.1 Danio albolineatus | reverse complement strand
TTTTATGAATCACTTTGACACTTCAATTTTGTGCGAACAGGTAACATGCGTCAATCAATGTCAGAGAGCTGCTTTTGTTATGTCTGTGAGCCTAACAATCAAAACGACATCAATCTCACCTCTGTAAGCTCTACAGAAGCTGGATCTCCAAGAATTGATCCATCGGGCTGCTTGTAGCCTGCGTAGCGGATCAGCTGGCTGTTCCACACCCGGAAGTCGTGCTTTCCGTCTGTCTTCTGAGGGAAGATGGTAATAGCCGATCTGTATATCAGAGATAAGAGATCACTGGACTAAATACTAAAATCATTCTTGTGGATTGACACTTTTAATCCTTTAAGTAAGCCAGCTTTAGCGGATCTGTGAAATTGACCCAAAATATTAAACTCACTGGCCGGTTTATTAGGAATGGCTGTTTATTAATGCAAACATTTCAATCAGTCAATCACACAGCACCAATTAAATGGATTTAAGCATGTAAATGCGGTCAAGATGATCTGCAGAAGTTCAAAGCAATTATCACAATGGGAATGAAATGTGATTTCAATGACTCAGCATGATTTTAGGTGCCAGATCTGTGTATTTCAGAATCCACTGCTCTACGATTTTCACACACAACTATTTATACACTGTAAAAAAATATTCTTGCTTCCTGAACATTTTTAGTTGAATTAAATGAACTTTTTCCAACCATCAATCAAACAGATTAAAATACTATGTTAAACTTTAGATAACTTAAAAAACAATGTTGAAACCTGATTTATTTATTAAAATAAGTTAAAGCAAAAATAAAAATATTTCAATCAATTAACAATTTATATATATATTGGCTGCATGGAAAAAAATATTTATCTTTTTTTTCACATTTAAAGTACATCCTTGAAGATCTACTCCTTCGTGTGTGATTTTCTCATTTAATTTACAACAGAGCAAATTTATAAGAATGCCGAAATACAGAAAATCAGCATTAATTAAATATAAAACACTTTTTCATTTTATTTTACAAGCCCAACATTACATATTGCTAAATAAAATGCAAAATGTGAAAGATTTTACTTTCGAGAGTCAACTTTCTCATGATGCTGTTATTCATGTTTCTGTCTGCATCCCCTTAAAGGCCTGTAATAGTGCGCGACACCATGATATAAATGATAGAGCATAATCTGAAACTACAGACTTTTTATTTTGTCCATACAATATTCATTCATTCATTTTCTTGTCGGCTTAGTCCCTTTATTAATCCGGGGTCACCACAGTAGAATGATCCGCCAACTTATCCAGCATTTGTTTTACGCAGCGGATGCCCTTCCATCTGCAACCCATCTCTGGGAAACATCCATACATTCTGATTCACACACATACACTACGGACAATTTAGCTTACCCAATTGACCTATACCGCATATCTTTGGACTTGAGGGAGTCAGAATTTAGAGTCAGAATTTTTAGCACCACTGAATTATTAGCACCCCTGTTTATTTTTTCCCAAAATTCTGGACAATGTGTTTTTTCAACACATTTCTAAACATAATAGTTTTATTAACTCATCTCTAATGACTGATTTATTTTATCTTTGTCATGATGACTAGATATTTTCTCAAGACACTAGTATTCAGCTTAAAGGGCAATTTAGATGCTTAACTGGGTTAATTACGTTAACTAGGCAGGTTAGGGTAATTAGGCAAGTCATTGTATAATGATTGTTTGTTCTGTCAATTATTGAAAAAGATATTTAGCTTGAGGGGGCTAATAATTTTCACCTTAAAATGGCTTTTAAAAAATTAAAAACTGCATTTATTCTAGCTGACAATAAGGCAAATAAGACTTTATTTGGAAGAAAAAATATTATTGGAAATACAGTGAAAATTTTCTTGGTCTGTTACATATCATTTGGGAAATATTTAAAATAGAAAGAAAATTTTATATTGTCATATTGTACACCCCTAGGACCAGGATTTATAATGAGTTAAAAGCAAGAGTAAGAAGATGAGACTGTAACTTTTTAAATTTTAAATTTACAATAATACACGGAACATTCAGATCTCACAAATAAAGGAAGACTGCTCCATAAATAAGGATTGGCCACGGTCAGCTCTCAGCTCCAGTCTTTTTTGTGACACAATAATGCAGAATAATGAGGAATGTTTCCAGAACCTTGCTGAATCTGTGCCAAGACGAAATAAGACACCTGGATGCAAAAATGAATCTATACAAACGAGGCAATGCTACATAATTAGCCTTAGCCTGCTGTTTGCTGAACAGCGTAGCTAATTATACAGCACTATCACCATAATATTGCTAATTATATACAGTAGTTCAGTTCACGGGGTTCATACACATTTTTACAACTAAAATTCAATGACTTTTCCAGGACTTTCAAGTAAATTTCCATGACCTAATCTTTCATGTAATTTCTACGTATACATGGTAAATAATAAGAAAAACACTGCAAGTTTAAAGTTAATACAACATATCATAAAACATACAACAATCTGTTTAGTTTAAATTAATCTTTAAATCTCTGTAAAATGTTTTTAGATAATGTTCACACAGCACTAATAATGTGAGAGCATGTGTTTGACCATGGCAGTAAAGAAGTAAAGACAGCTAACCTATATTTAAGTATACAGATATTTGTTCAACTAATTTTCATGACTTTTCCAAAACTTCGTGGGTTTTTCAGTCTTTCCAAAACTTTTCCAGGCCTGGAAAATGCCCTGTCAAATTTCCATGACTTTTCCAGGTTTTCCATGACCGTAGGAACCCTGAGTTTTTCATTTCAATTGAGTTTTTGTCTTGTTCCTTGTCCAAGTGACCCATGTGTCAGCACAGTGGCAGATTCAAAAACAAGACTACTGCCATGATGACAGTAAATAATATTTTACTAGACTTTCAAGACACTAGTATTCAGCTTAAAGGGCAATTTAAAAGCTTAACTAGGTTAACTAGGCTGGATAGGGTAATTAGACAAGTCATTGTATAATGATGGTTTGTTCTAAAAAATATACAGCTTAGGGGGGCTAATAAGTTTGACCTTAAAATGGCTTTTAAAAAATTAAAAGCTGCATTTATTCTAGCTGACAATAAGGCAAATAAGACTTTATTTGGAAGAAAAAATATTATTGGAAATACAGTGAAAATTTCCTTGCTCTGTTACATATCATTTGGGAAATATTTAAAACCTATTTATTTCATGACTGTAGGAACCCTGAGTTTTTCATTTTAAGCGAGTTTTTGTCTTGTTTCGAGTCTAAATATCTAAATATTTTTTAAGGAGACCCATGTGTCAGCACAGTGGCAGATTCAAAAACAAGACTAACGTCCTATGCTAATGAGGGAGAGATTGTCACTAATGGGCAAGGCTTTCACCCTCTGATCACACGTACAAAGTCAGTCAAAGTGTTTCTGCAGACTGTTTTTATCAAGTGTGACAATAAAAAATAAAGTTAATACATTTTTACCATTAGAAGCTTGTTATATTCACAGACTTTAGCCACACAACGGTGTTTAAACCCTTTATAAAAGTGATTTTTGCATGACAGGTCCCCTTTATGAAGTGAAAAGAAGTGTGTTTCAGTAATGTGCCAATGGCGTAAGCAACATCATCTTGTTTTACAGTAGCTTTGAAATAAGATTATTTTACTTACACCATTGGCAGATTATTTACCTTGTTTTAAGAAAAAAACTCTCTTAATTTTGGCTAATTATTTCTGAAAACGATCCAGAAAATGCTTCTTGATTTAAGAAGTTGCAGATATCTGGACTACAAATATGACAAAAAAAGAAATCAAACTTCCTTTACTGTTCCATAAGTAAACCGAATTGAGCTTTCAATGCTGAAAATACCTCGCATTGACGTCACATTAGCGCTCCGACAGCGCTGAGGTGCTTTTACTTGTTGACTGACTTCAACAGTATGCTAAGAGCACAAAGTGTCAGTCCAAGTAATCTAAATAACAAGCGGCGTCACCCTCCAAATACGACTCTGGATGAAATTTGGGTCACCAGCCTGTTTGCAGAAGCGTTTCTTGCTAACAGAGAAATGCGCCTTGATTTGTTTATGTGTAGGAGACCTCTGACGTTTATTCTGGCAGGTCCCGATGATGTAAGAAGCAAGCGTGGGGGGTTTTGCAACCATTTCCTTCTCGTCTACTTTTAATTTCCCCCCGTTTCCTCGCTCACTTCTCTCCGGCTCTAATCATTCTGTTAGACTGACGTTAATTAAACAGAACAGAGAGTAAGTGTCGTGTATGATTAGCTTTGTAACGTGGCAGCGGTGCCAGCGTTGGGCGATGCTGTGGCAGGTGCTGCACTGAGGGCTGTGCAATAAGGTGACAAACGGAGAATGGGAACACACACTTTGACAGGGAAGGAGGCAAGAGAAAAGGAGATGCAGGAAAAAAAGACAGGAGCTGGTGAAAAATGGCCACACTAACCTGAGGTTTCCTTTGTTGGTGGCGTATTTGATGTGGTTGCAGATGTAATTAAACATTCCATGAGCGGTTGTGCAGTCGCGGGCGTCAAACACCTCGGTGGAGAGAAATTCACTTTTTAGGACACTTTTTTCCCCCCATTATCACTGCATTTCAATAGGTATCACACTTTTGATGAGGAATGGGAATGGTTTGATGGAGGACAGCTTTTAAAAAAATGCTGAACATGTCATTAATATCAGCTTATTTGGAGCAGGGTTATTACAGTTAAATAATAAAAACGTTAATTATTTTTATTACTTGACAGACAGTAAACTTACTTAACTTTAAACTGAATTGATTTATTTATTGGTTTATTTGGAGCAGGATTATTATGGTTAAATAAAAAACCTCAAAAAAACTTTATAGAAGTTTTTATAAAAACATAACACCCAATAGTGTCGTTCATGTATATATGTTAATAAAATTATCTCTGTGTTATTCCCTGATACTAACTAAAACATGCAACAAAACACTAGCAAACTATACAGCAATTACACAGCACCATCAAAAAAAATCTCAGCCAGACTAATGGAATGATAAACAAAATAGAATGACATGTAAAAGGAGAGAAAAAAAAATATTACCAAAAAAAAATATATATATATATATATAATTTCAGATACATTATTAATCTAATCATCTGAGGAACGGGCCCTATATTTTGTCATACAACATCTGTTTGCCAAATCTAGAGAAATGTAACCTTTCCAGCTCGAGGGCAGAAACCATTTCAGCTAACCATTTTGAAAAATTTGGAGGTGTTGTGGATTTATACTTCATCAGAATCACTCTCTTGGCCAGCACCATGCCAAACATAAGGAAGAGTTGTTGATGTTTAGGCCAAGTTAGAGCCTGGTCTTATTTTTGTTACTTGAAACATTGTATAACGTACTTAACTTTAAGGGTTAAGCTGAATTGTCATTAATAACGGCTTGTTTAGAGCAGAGTTAATATAGTTTAAAAAAAAAAGAGAAACCATTTTTGTTATTTGACATACAGTACATTAAAAATACTTTAAGCTGAACTGATATTAATAACAGCTTATTTTGAGCAGGGTTCTTCTAGTTAAATAAAACAAAACAAAAAAAGAAAGAAAAAATATATATTTTTGTTATTTGACACAGTAAATGTACGTTAAGCTGAACTGATATTAATATGGGCTTATTTGGAGCAGGGTTCTTATAGCTTAATAAAAAAATTAAATAAATAAAATTATTTTTGTTATTTGATACATAGTAAATGTACTTTAAGCTTAACTGATATTAATATCAGCTCATTTGGAGAAGGGTAATTATGATTAAATAAAAACATTTATAAAAAATGAAATTATTTTGTTATTTGACAGACAGTACACGTACTTGACATTAAGCTGAATTGATATTAATATAGTCTGATTTAGAGCAGGATTATTAAGGTTGAAAAACAAAAACAAAAAAAACGAATTATTTTTGTTGCTTGACACACAGTAAACATACTTTAAGCTAAAATGAATAAAAGTACAGTTAAATGTAAAATTAATAAAAACTATACAGGCATAATAAAAACAATAAAAGCCAATACAACTGACAAAAACCAAAAGTAAAAACTATAAGAATGAAATAGAAATATAATAAACGCAAACTGAAAATTCTAGTTTATTAATAATCACAATTAATTCATTTCATTTCAGCTTCTTTGGCAAAGAAATGCTTAAAATGTTTGTTTTTTGCAATTAATAAAACTAAAATAAATAAATAGCATACAGACATTGACAACAGTGACAA
Source organism: Danio albolineatus (assembly GCA_903798035.1). NCBI lineage: Eukaryota > Metazoa > Chordata > Actinopteri > Cypriniformes > Danionidae > Danio > Danio albolineatus. The sequence continues at coordinate 1,167,483 of CAIGQQ010029922.1, read as the reverse complement.
AAACACAGCAGGATAATTAAAACTAGCCATAATTAAACTAATAATAAAAAGTAATACAAACTATAGACAATTTCAATGTGATCATTTCACTAGCCCTTGGACATTTCCTGCTTGTTATCAAACTATTTCTTAACTGTAATGAGGCAATTCAATCCTAACTTAATGTTAAAACTGCTATCATAACACTATTTATCAAGATGTGGCTCTTTTTGGATTCGTGGAAGCTACAGAAATTAAACATGTAAAACAGGAAATACATTGGGATCGTATAAAACCAACCAAAAAATAATTAAAATTGACCAAAATACCAACATAACCAAAAAAAAAAAGTCAAAGCATAAAATAAATTGACAAATAACATAAATAAAAACTAATTAAATTCAATACTAAATACAATGTAATTTTTTGTGTATACTAATAAATAATAGTGTATAATAATACAAATCTGCCTGGGAACCATCTAAAGATCTAGAAGAAGCAATCTTATAATACTACAAAAAACTGATTCATTCAATACCTGTAATTTGGACCACTGGATCCGTCCCACACAGCGAGCTGCATTTCTCCACGCATGTTTGGCCCCATAGATCAGCTCTGTGTCCTTTAACTGATATGTTCCAGAAGTTTCTATTTCTTTTTTGACTTCTTCTAGCCGGTCAACATGGGCCTTTGATCCACATCTGTTCAGACAGCAGCCAAAAAACATCTATGAACTTGTTTTTCAACTGAAACAAACCTGAAGTACTCTTCACATTGATAAATTACTCAAGGTTCCATCATGTTTCTTAGATTAAATACAGATTTTCAAAGCTGTGTTATTTTTTTTAAATCACCCTGTATAAGACAGGACTGGCACTTCAAATTGTACTTAATTTTCTTCTTTCACACAAAAACACTTTATAATTTGGTCTTGCACATTCATATTTCACAAATTAGTGAAGAATTACTCAATAAAAAGGACAGGATGTTGTTGCCAGTGAAATATACACCGGATAATATACACTGATGCCGTAAGAAGAATTATGGCAATATCGTCTGTGACGTGGTAGTGGAACCTCATACCGGCAATACGCTGTCTTACAATATTATGTTCAACGCTCAAGTCAATATCATGATGATAAAATCTCAAGATAATGAAATATCATGCTGCAATACAATCTCATTAGTAAATGTTCGTTAATGCATTAAAATCAGTATTGTTAAAGTAAACTTTGAATTTTTTAAACTCCATTTAATAAAATTAAAACTTTATTTATTATTTAATGTATTTTTAGGCATTAACTATGAAATGAACATCAGCTAAGATTAAGAAATGCATTTGCAGTTGTCATTATATTGACTTTATAGTTGAGTTTATCGAAGATTTAAAAAAATAGGAACATGTGAAACCTGTCCAGAGTCAATGAACAAAAGGTTTATAAATAGTCATAGAACAGAATAGAATGGAATGGAATAAAATAGAACAGAAAAGAACAGTAGAATAGAACAGAATAGAACAGAATAGAACAGAATACAATAGAATAGCATAGCATAGAATAGAATAGAATAGAATAGAATAGAATAGAATAGAATAGAATAGAATAGAATAGAATAGAATAGAATAGGTCATCTAATGTCATTTACAATGTCCAGCCTGATCTCACGAGGAAACGTAACTATTTTACGTTTTGTCAGTCTAGTGGCTAATTCGAACATAATACGAGTTCAGTCATTACTTTAAAAATGAGGTGTGGCACCCAACCCTGCCCCTAATCCCAACCGTCCTTTGGGGGTTAAGCCAATTGTACTAAATTGGTCAAATGAGATCGGACAAATTTGATTAGAAAACAAACTGCCTATTAAGTCTTTCAGAATTTGGGACTGTGATGAATAAACACTGCCAATGCAAAAAAAAAAAGTTCATTGTTCATGGTTTTTTGATATCAATATTGTGCATGTTCATTATCACCAATTAGTATCAGCATATGTCCAATCCAAACATTAAAAAAGGATTTCTTGTTTTCATCCATTAACATATTTATAGAAGAAGCAAAAGGGGAGTTATTTTTACAGAGTATATTGGGTTTCACTTTGTTCTCTTGCCTTTTGATTGATGTGTAGTACTGGTCGATGAAATCTGTTGCAAGCGGTAGCAGCTCCTCTTTTCTTCTGTCTTCATCTGGTTTGTGAGCGTGCTGGTTTGGCACCATAACAGACCCTATGCAAACTTGCTCAGTGCAGATTGGCACCTGCGGAAAAAAAAAAAGCGACCAGCAGCACAATGAGAAAACTGAGTGTGCAGATCCAAACATGCTACCTCACTCACAGAAATGTGTTTCAAGATAGTATTGTGCCGGTCTCACACGTATTACGTCTGTAGGAGTGTAAATGCAACTGCGGGGACAAGTTGAGAGTATTTGTGCAGAGTAGCACAACTGAGGCTCTGTACTGAAAATAACCAGATGTCTGGGTGAGAACCGCAAAAATTAGAAAATATGACAAAATTAAGCACATACTGAAAGGAGGACGTCAAATTTAAATTTAGATTTAGGTGGTATTATTTACATAACTTTACTTTTTAAAAATGTTATTATTTTATGGTAAGTTCATTCAGACGCTGTGAAAGGGTAAAGTGAACAGACCCCAAATTTTAGTGTGATTTTAGCAAAAGAACCTACTTTTTTTAGATAGCTGCAATGTGGCAGAAATAGAAACTGTTTCTAAAATAGAAGTTCTGCACGTCACTGTCACAGATGGTTAGAAAAAAACCTATATTTAACATGAAAATTATACATTTTAATCTAATGTTGCAGTACTGTGTGTCAGTAGGTCACGGTGCAAGGGTCAAAATGATTTTTTTTAATGCCAAAAATCATTGGGGTATTAAGCATGTTACTTTAAGGTATTCTGTAAATATCCTACTGTAAATATATCAAAAATCACTCTTTAGTAATGTGCATTACTAAGCACTTCATTTAGACAAAGTTGTCAATGCTAGGATTGATATTAAAATTCTTATTTTAACACAAAGCAGTACAAGGGACTGCACCTAAGTTTCTTTGCTCTCTTTTAAGTGTATCTCCATCTCGATCACTCCCTTTTCCTGTTCTCTGCTACTCAGTCACAATCCATGCAAACTCAGTCTTTGGAAGAAAGAGCTTTTTCATTCAAAGTCACCCAAAATGTTTGGAATGCACTTGCTTTGAACTTTCGAAATGCACTAACTTTCAAAAAGATCTTTGACTAAAGTTTATTGCACAGGGAATCCAACATTTTCGACAGCAAATTTCATGTGAAAAAATAAATTCAACCTCACGTTGTGTCGATCATATTGACACTGTCTCAGAAACTTTCACCTGTCACAAAAATATTGGAACCGAGATCAATTTCTTTCTGTTTTTCGCATTCAAAAGAAGCGATTTGAGAGGTGTTTTGACAGTTCAGAGCCACTGTACAAGCGAAAAGCTAAATACAGAATGCTGTAATTTGAGCTCCAGATAACTTTATGACAAACACAGTGCAATAAATAAAGACAGAAAGTGGCGGACAGTTGAAAACCCCTTCAGTATATGCTGGATTCAGTGACTGGCACGCTTCTCCACTGCTGCTGTTTGGGATGTGTGTGTGTCCATACATCTGACGTACTGCCTATAGACATTATTATAGACAGCTAGACGCCTCAAGGTCCGCTTCTGTCCATTGCTCCGATACTTCAACACAACTGCCATCTATTATGTCTATTAAATGTCTACTATATGTCTATAATGTCTATGGTACTGCCAGTCTCTATTCTGGATTTGTTTACGTACATAAATGTGTGTAGTATCACAAGCAATGTATCAGTAATCTACCGATTTCCTTAAATAGATTTTGCATTTGTGTATCATCCAGCGCATATCTTTGATAAGGAGGAGAACTCGCTCTCCTCTCTATGCAGTAATGGATGAACACAATACATAGCCTATTCCAGTTTCCTTTTCTACTTTAGAGAAGAGAGGAGAATAAAATATCACTGCTTGAATAGACTTCAAAATGCTTTGTAATAGATTAGTTAATACGCATCGGACTCAGTGTGCAAAGACATTTAAGACACATTTATTTAAGCTTGTTTTTAATTGACAGAGTATTTTGTATTTGTATTGTTTTTATGCGTCTAATTTTTCCCTGTAGCTTTTTGTGTTTAAGAAAAGCACATTACAAGTTGTTAAGTTTTGCATTGTTAAGTTTGAATTTTTTTAATTTTATACTTTTAAGTTTTTTTTTTTTTTTTTTAAAGTACAACAATAAAACAAACAAAAAAAAAACAGTATTGTCTCAGAATATACACACTTTGCAGGTAAGTACATGCATGCCATACATGTGGGTTCAGCTGTTGGAGATACAAAATGTAGTGTTACACAGTCTGTAGACATAAAATAATAATAATTATAATAATTCCTATAAGGTGCCTGTCAATTTTCATGAGGGGTACTGGATTTAGAACGATCACGTTTCAGGTCTAAGTATTCAAGAAAAGGTTCCCAGGTAGCAAAGAATTTTTCGTTAGAATTGGTCCTGATAAATCTGAGCTTTTCCAAGTGCATTAACCAGGTTCGAAAAGGAGGTGGGAAAGGAGATTTCCAGTTTTTTAGTATTAGCCGCTTGGCCACAGCGGTGCCTAGAGTAAGGGCTTGTTGGAGATGTTTTGGAAGGGTAAGGCAGTGTTCTGAAACCCCGAAAATAGAAATAGAGGGAAAGATTTTGAGTCATTGTTATTAACTTATAATGAAACTTTCTTAATGTTTTGATTTTTCTAACGCTCAGATTGCACACTTTCAAATAGTTGCATCTCTGACAAGCATTGCCATATCCTAACAAACCATACATCGGAAAGTTTATTTATTTAGCCAATTTACTATATGGTTGACAGTTATGGCACTTTTTTGGTCCAGTGTCAAGAACGGCAAATGTAAAATGCTGCTTACCTGCTGCAAACCACATCCCATTTAATATATTCTAACCTCATTTAATGTGTGTGAAGCAACACACAGGGTTCCGGCATTTATTGCATTTGTGTTTCATGATCATATTGCTGAAAAGCATTAGCTGGAGAAGTGGCAAGCTTTGTCAGAGTCTGATAAGAAAAAGCAAAGAGACAAACGGAAGTCGCTCGCTGCCTTGAGGAAAATACTCATATGGTCACTATAATAAGATTAGATTTGAAGTCAACCGTCACTTTCTGTAGCTGCTAATATGCTCATTGGATTAGGGCTGGAACGGCAAAGACAGAGCTGAAAAATAACAACAAGCCTGTGCTGTTTAATTAAGGACTGGCTGTTTTAATACCCCAAATCACTCTTTCAGTCTGGTGAAGCATTTAAACCATGGCTGACCCCAAAACCTCCAACAGTGTCAGAGCAGACCAGCTAAATATAATCAAACTCCCTTTAAGGCCATCTCAGTAACACCCTAGTACATCTACTTGCAAAGTTTACGTCAAAAACAAAATAAAGGCGCACCCAAAGTAAGGATACGTTTACACAATCATGATGATGCCAAACATGAAAAAAAGTTTACCTTGCATTTTTAGATGTAAATATTTTTGAAAACATTTACAAAACAGCATTTTCCAAACAATCTGTGTTTATATAAATTCCTAAAAAAGGCCCAAAACTCTGTATTACGCATGTCAGGCCTATATTTGGCACTGTCACTTGTTTGTAAACAGTTCCTGTAGTGAAGTGATGACATGTCTGTGGTTCGGCATTCATGACTATTAACGATTACACCACTGTTAAATAAGCAAACAGGCAAAATACATTTAAAACGTTTCCCATTTTTGGCTGAAAACTTGAAAAATAAAGTGCTGGAAAAAAAAGTTGGTGTAGCAATAATGTAACCTCTGAAACATAATTAATTATAAAGAAATGATAATTCACATTAAGAATTAACCGAAATGAAATCGGAAATTAAAGAGACTGAAACTGTATTCCTTGTATGAAATAGAATAGAATCTCAAAAGATTTTGTAATAACATCAATTAATCAATTATAAATTACATTATTTCCGCAAAATATTGTTTTTATGGTTGACATTAAGCCAATGATAGTATTGTAACTTTAAATCCAGTTTACTAAGTAGTTTTAATTGAAAATGTTTTGTGAAAAGGCCTTCTTACCGTCACTGGCACGCTTGGGTTTTTGTAGCAAATAATTTTTTTAGTTGGCTGCTATGATACAGACCATCCCTGCTGTACCATTACAAGTTGAACGTCTTTAGCAGATTATTTGTTAACAGTTTATTGACAGATTATTGTCCCGCCCCTCCTCCACTGTGATTGGACAGCTCAAAAGTTACGCTGATGGCCGCTGCGTTTTTCAACAACAGCTAAAAAAACAGAGCGCTCAACACTGATGGTTAAATGTCCAGTTGGATAACTCAGCGCTACCGTTGACAACAACAGAAAACAAATGCTTACTTCACTGGACACGCAGCCTTAAGCTGGATTTATACTTTCTTCTGGCGCTGCATCGCACGCCTCCGCTGACTGCGCACGCACCTTCCGAAACGGACGAAGCTTTTATACTTGCTGCATTCGCCATTGTGATATTCTTTAAAACGACAGGGGGCGGTCAAAAGAAACTGACTGTAAAATCAGATGGATAAACAGAGAAGTAGAAAGTTTCAGGAACTACATCATATCATTATATCAATCAATATTTTTAAACTAATTATTTTTTTGTTTTTATAAATTGTTTTAATGATTATAAAGAGTTTTATAACCATTAAAAATAAAATTAAATCAAACTTTGATGGATCACTTGCTTTTGTTCACATCTTGGACAGTTCTTCCTATTATAATTTATTTAAATATTAATGACCAGAGAACATGGGCTGCTCTATATTTTTTATTATGGCAAGAATAAAAGCAAAAAAAGTACACTTACTAAATGATTTTTAGATGTAGCCCGCTCCACAACTCACACATTACTGTCTGGCTAGTTTCTGTCCTTATGCTAAAAAGGCAATAATGGTCTAACATTCCTGACCATTATCACCAATAAGACCTAGAAAAACAGGGTATCAGAATATTGTAAACCGATAGGTTTAAATATTCCTGTCCAGTTATCAAAGAAATCATTTAATTACAGTTTTGTAACTATTAAATTGTTTTAAATTCAAAATTGTAATATTTACATTAATTTTAAACCTATGAATAATGGAAAAACATATTTCTGTAATTGTGTACCAGGTCTACGCTTTTGCCATGTCTTCTTTTGGCTTTAACAAACTCATCCCTCTGGTTTTTCCAAACATTTTTAATAAAAACTTTACTTTAATAAACTCCTTTCCCACGGCTGTTGCAATTTTTAGCCAAAAATTATTGATCATCTTATCTCTATGATCACTGATCATAAAGATGTCTGTACAAGCCTACCTGTTTCAGACAAAATCTCTTCAAAGTTATTCATATTTAAGTCAAATCAAACGCGTGAGTCTAAAAAAAAAAAAAAAAAAAAAACATGCGCTCCGCCAGCCGAAATCATGCCGCACGAACCCAAAGAGAACATCCGCAAACTCTTCGATGACGTCACATTCGCCACGCACACTCAAGCGAACTAGCGGACGCGTAGAGTATAAACCAGGCTTTAAGTGTCACTTAATGAATACTGTACACCACTGAATTTGCTTTCACTCCAGGATTCTTAAATAAATCACAGATAATTATTGATATTGCTATAGTTTTAACCTCCAAAAAACAAAGAATTACTCAATTACTCAGTTATTAACTGCTTTTTACGTGTTTTAAGTATGCTACATCAAAATCAGTGCAATTAGAGAATTGAGATGTCATAAGATGGCTTTCCGAGACATGGGATGGAGGAGTAAGGAAGGAAGAAACCAGGAAGAATATTGATGGTCCATTCCAAATGGCATATAATCACCCTCTGACTGTCACTTTGGAGTGAAAAAAACATTGCCGCCCTATTGAAGTGTTGTTCCAAAACGGAGTGCTCAAAACCGGCCCCTTCGAAGGGCCTTTTGGAATTAAGGATTTTTAAAAAAAATACAACTGATGGACATTTCAGGCCCTCATAATGCTTTGAGCAGGGGAGTTTTTTGGTATCACACTCTGCACTCAATTTCATAAGGGTTCATCCCTATGCTCTGACCCTTCCAGAGGGACCCTCCAAATGGATTAGAGCATAGGAGTGAGCCCTTCGAAATGGAACTCAGTTCTACTGTACAAAAACCAATTGTCAGAAGTGTAAAGTTGCACAGCGCCACCATAAATTTTCTTTAAGCAACTAATGTCAGGGAGTGCTTTTGGATCTCATCGGCATCGAAAATCACTTGGGTACAAATGCAGAAAAATGTTTACTATACAAGCATGATAAAAAAAAAACATCCTGGTGAGCGTGTGCCTTTAACATGCTGTAAAATAACACCTTCTGCTATTTCTTCCTTGTTGATCATTGCAAATGCATGCAATTCCTCTTAAAGTGACACCATAAACTTTACAGTACTTGCTCAAGCAGCGCAATCCAACACATGTATCACACCTGTGGCATGTACTGGGACACCTGTGTGACTTGAACTAACCAAACGGGCATTTACACTGATGGTGCTCAGCACAAGAACGTTAAAAATAAAATAAAGACTTTTATTAAAAATCTTCGCATTCATCCACCGTAAGGGACTGTGAATGCGGTCCTGCAGCTGTCACATTCTGTACAGCTGAAGATTGCAATCCAAAAATCCTTCAGAATGTGATATATTATAAATTATACCATCTGTAATTAGCATCAATTAGCATGCAAAGCCGGCCTCTCATAAAAAGTGCGCAGAACTTCACAAGCCTCTCTTGGAAGGATGATTCAGATTTAGAGAGATGTCAAGAGTGTTGAAAACATGTTGTTGTGTGCATTTGTGTCTACAGTGAGAGGCAAAGGCTAATTTTAAAACCTCGCTTCCTTCATATGGACTCTATAGGAGCGGCTGAATTCCAAGCACGTATAAGTGTTAATTAACAATATTAGGATGATTATGAGTTTTAGACTTTTCGTAAAAAACGGCCCATATTTTTTTGTTTTCCTTATTTTTTTAAATTGAAAGATCATGCAAGAGCTATTGAGGTGGTGATATGGCATTTAAATATAGCCAGGCTATTTTGCAAGAAGTCAGTGATGAAGAATTTTTTGTTTAGTACCAACAAAGCTCCATTTTGGCGTTATGAGTGTTGCCATAGAAACAATTCATTCCTGTGTCTGTGAGCAGGAGTAAAATCTCAGGGTTGTCATTTTGTAATTACGGTAATTCCGACACAACAAGAGCGCCGCATGAACCTTTGACACTCTAGCACTGGTTAGTAGTTATTCTGGTAGTTATCATATTATTTCACAAACACCTGAATAAAGCAATGAAATAATGATTTTGATAACAGCACATGTATTAAGTTCCCTCTTTGCGCTAAAAAAAAAAAAGTTGTCTGCAAAACTGTTGAAAACAATTTATTTGTGTTGAATTTAAACAAAAAATAATAATTTGTAATGTTCAACTCAATTTGTTTGTTTAAATTCAGCCCAAATAAATTATTTACAGCCACTTAACGTAAAAACAAATTGAGTAAACTCAAGGAATCAGCTTTGAATATTTTTTTTCAGCGTGGATATAGAAAGTAGTATGTATGCTTCTATTTTAGGTGTGACTTTTTTAACATTCTGTTAGGGGTCTACAGATGAAAAATAGCCATTCTTGGCTAATTCTGGCACATTTAACAGTAATGTTTATTAATGTGCATGGACCCTGTAAACAAATAAACTAAACTAAACTAAAGATGTGCTGAAAAATAACAATGGTAAAACGGAACAAAGGGTGTCAAGGTGGCACAGTGGGTAGCATGATTGCCTCACAGCAATAAGGTCGCTGGTTCGAGCCCAAGCTGGGTCAGTTGGCATTTTTGTTTGGAGTTTGCATGTTCTCCCGATGTTCACGTGTTGGGTTTCCTCCGGGTGCTCTGGTTTGCCCCACAGTCCAAAGACATGCGGTGTAGGTGAATTGAATAAGCTGAAGTGGCCATTGTGTATGTGTGTGAATGCAAGAGTTTATGGGTGTTTCCCAGTGTTGGGTTATGACTGGAAGGGCATCCGCTGCGTAAAACATATGCTGGATAAGTTTGTAGTTCATTCCACTGTGGTGACCCGTGATTAATTCCAGTTATTGCATTAACTGTATGGATGCGGACCATGACCAATCTTTTCAGTCTTATCTGGAGCACTTCAAGGTTTGGATGGTGGAGTTCACACATAATAAAATGAACCACGCTGATAGAACAAATCACACATTTTATATTAAACCAACCAAGTGTGAACATCTTTAAAGACATTTTCAATTCAGGTTTGAATGGTGAAACGATATTACTCGCTGATCTAACACTTTTTACATATTTTTAAGCCATATACTGTAAAGTGTCAGTAGCTGGGTTCATGTGAAGTGAATATAGCAAAGTTTGCAAACAATAATAATATTAATAATAATATCAAATCAAATAAAATTAGTTGCATTTTCAACAATTTGTTAGAGCAGCTGACTGTAGTATTGGTAACCTAGTAACCAAAAGTAAACAATGCAAGCAAAATAGAGAAAGCTGACTGGTCAAGTGGCTGTAATGTTTGCTATTTAGCACATGCATTTCCATATTCTATCTCTGCGATGGACGTCCAGCGTTCTAAGCCTACGGCGCCTAGACTGCAGCTTTGCACAAAACGTCTGACCATAGGAGAAACGGAAGTGCCCAACTGAGCCTGGTTTCTCTCGAGGTTTTTTAATTTTTCACTTTTGCAAATTGGCGACATTTTTTCCTCGCCGCTCTCGCCACTGGCTTGCATGGCTCGAGACTTGTAGGGCTACGCATCGATAGATTCATCTTCAGTGTTTGCAGTGAATATTAAACCACACTGAACTGAACTAAACTGAACTTCAACACTGAAAACTGGACTGACACTGTTTCAATTTTTTATAATGCATGTGAAGCTGCTTTGACACAATCTACATTGTAAAAGCGCCATACAAATAAAGATTAATTGGACTGAATTCAATATCCTATTATTTGCATTAGCTCTTTTTGACAAGTCCGAATCCACCTCAAGTGAGCATAAAAACGCGCAAATTAAAGGATCTTTATTCGAAATTAGGAGCCTCTATCACTCAATTCTCATGTGATTCGTCAAACTATGAAAAAAGTGCCAGTAGTGGCGATCTTAAAAATCTGGCAGACTTGAAATTGTGTTTTCTTCTAATTTTTTTTTTTTGTGGCAAGTAGTAGAGAAGCTCAACATCAAACATACCTTACTGGAGCTGTGGTGTAGAGTATCGTTGTATAAAGCTCCTGTTTCCCAATTCTTCACTTTCATGAATCTGGGACATTTGGAGGGACTTCCGTTCTGTACAGCCTTAGTGGGGGAAATTCTCTCACATGACTGAGGCTGTGGGAAAAAAAGAATCACAACATTTATTACAGCAGTATACTTCAAATATGCCCATTAGCAGACACTTTTTTCTGTCCACATTGACTTTCTGTACACTTACTAGAGGAACAATTTAAAAGAACGTTGTTGTTGTTAGCAACACAGATGTTTAAACATCTTAATCATTTCTTCAAGAGTTTTAGACACTTTACAATAAGGTTTACTAGTTAATGTTAATTAATGCATTTACTAACATGAACAAACAATGAACAATACATTTACTACAGTATTTGTTCATGTTATTTAAAGTTAGTTAATGAAAATACTTATTCATTGTAAGTGCATGTTAACTCACAGTGCATTAACTAATGTTAACAAGCATGGACTTGGATATTAATAATGCATTAGTAAATGTTCAATTATGATTAATAAATGCAGTACAAGTGTTGTTCATGATTAGTTCATGTTAGTAAATGCATTAACTAATGAACCTTTTTCTAAAGTGTTACCGAGTTTTAAATGTTAATAACAGATCAACTAAGATACAAATTATAATACCAAATTCTTCACAAATATGCAAATGTTGATGAATATATGTGCATATTCAAATTCAATCAAAGATAAAATTATTAGCACTTTTTTGAAAATTGAAATCTTTTTCATATATTTCCCAAGTGATGATTACATCATATTTGATGATTATATTTTTTTCTTCAGGAGAAAGCTTTGTCTCTTTTTTATTTGCCTGAAATTAATTCAGTTTGTAGCTTAAAAAAAAAAAACTTTTTAGGTTCAATATATATCTATATATATATTTTTCAGTTGGCTACAGAATAATGTCTAATTAAACTAATCTTAAATTATACTTTGAACTGAATACTATAATTTTGGCAAATAACTAGTAAAACATTATGTATTGTCATCATTGCAAAGACAAAAAAAGAAATTAGTTATTAAATCAATTATGTTTAAAAATGTGTTAAAAGAGAAGCACTTTAGAAAAACTTTGCATTAAAGGTCGATGTGATCATTCACAATAGTCAAGTCACACCACAGGATTTGCCATATTAAACAATGATATTTACATTTACATTTACATGTGTCTTTGAGGCCTGTGACTATATAATGATTTAAGAATTCCGACATAAGACATTGTACAGTTCGAACTTTAATTATTATTTTGTTAATTATTATTTAAGAATTCGTTTTATTATTCAACTACTGTCCCTGAATACGGTTCAAACTAATGTATTTTTTCTTCTTTACTGTATTTATCTATGTTCAATCTGAAAATGATCAATCTGAACTGATCAATTCTTTCCAAACAGAAAGATTTAGGTCATCTGGTGAATTTGTAATCATATCGCAGTATATAGTCGCAGAATGACAAAATATCACAATGTTCATTTTTTTCCAGCTTTACTTAAAGGTATAAAACCTGAAATAGGATAACTTATTAACTTATTATGAACAATAGAAAATGTAACATCTCAATGAAAATGTACGCAAAAATACAAATCACTGGAAAATTCTTGCATCAACAATAATAAACACAAACACTACTGATTATTGCATTCACATAGAAAAAGCTTAATGCTATAATACAATTACACTAATACAAAACAAGACAAATAAAACAATATCAAGTCAAAAATAAATACAACAAATATGTTCTTACGCATTCATATAAGAGATGTCCTAAAAAAAACCTTCACAATACAGCATTAAACCAGTCATACAGAATATTAATAACATTAAAAGCGCCGATTTTCTGTTTCTCGGTCTTCAAAAGAATGTTTTGGTTATCAAACCAGCCCTTTCCTTCTTGAAAACGCGATGTTTGAGACAAATTGTATTTGACAGCAAATGAACTTTCTTTGCTAAGTTCTTTCTTCTTATGCAGCTATTTAAACAAGAATATTCCCACTCAAAGGCATCAAAGGGGATAATCAGCGCTATTAAGCAAAGATCTAACCGAGCTTTGATTTTCACAGACTACAATACTTTCAATGCCTTGCTATTTGAAAAGATGACTGTAATTTGCTCCATGTGCAAATGTACAAGAACCTGCCATCTTTAATCCAACGGAAATCAATCTAGAAGCCATTATATTCCTTGTGTGGACCCAATGCAGAGGGCGATGGTTTCGGCACCACGTCCCTCAAACAATTGTGGTGGCTTCTGATCATCTGAATGCAAACTTCAATATCAGACTTGGCCCATTATGCTTGCTGGAAGAATAGTGGGCGTCCCTTAACTCAATTGATTCGATCCTCCTCAGAAGACAAATCTGTCTCTGGCTGCACAACACACGATTATTATCTCAAAGGCACCACGGCTGGCACGGAAAACACCACACTCATGTTTACGCGTATGAGACATCTGAGGCAGAACAGATGAGAAGGACAATCTTGTCACCAGTGAAATGTGAGGACAAAAGCGGATATGATACACTCTTACATATGCGAGCGTACGCCGTGACAGGAAGGCAGTGTGAAAGAAAAGGTGTAAAATTGAAAAAGGAAACTTCAGCCGGAAAGGCTTTTCTTTTGTTCATGACAGTGTCGCCCTGAGCAACGACTGACACAACCATGTGTATGAGCGAGGTGGAATAATCGGCAACATCATCGACGCTTGTAGACCACTAACCCACAGAGGAGCACTTCAGAAACAAAATCAGTTCTTTTCAGGGTTTTTAAAAAAATACTTTTAGGTTAAATATGTGTTATTGTCAGGGGCTATTGTCACTGTTGCCTCACAGGAAGAAGGTCGATGGTTCAAGTCTTGGCTGGGCCAGTTGGCATTTCTGTGTGGAGTTTGCATGTTCTCCCTGTTTCATGTGGATAAATTGGCCATGGTGTATGAGTGTGAGTATAAATGAGTGTGTATGGGGGATTCCTAGTACTGGGCTGCAGCTGGAAGGGCATCCGCTGCGTAAAACATATGCCGTAATAGTTGGCAGTTCATTCCGCTGTGGCTACGTTTGAAATAGAGACTAAGCTGAAGGAAAATTAATGAATGATTATGTTTTTTCAGTTGGCTACGGATAGGCATGGGACGATAACCATTTTCGAGGTACACCACGGTTTGGAAAAGTCAAGGTTTTAAAACCGCCAACATTTTCTGCTATACTGTTCCTAAAGTATTTGTAAGATTTTTTATTTACGTTTTTTTAAGGTCAACAGTTTTTCCAGCAGAAAAGATTTCCAAAAATGCCGCTTAAAATTACAAACAAATCTGTTTTTGAAACTATAGACAGCAGAAGTCAATGATTCATTTGAATTATTTAGTCTGACATATTTACTGTCTGAAATATTATAAATGTTTCTCAAAACTAAATATTTTGTGTTCAAAAGGGAAAAAAAATGTTTTTTTTTACCCAGAGATTTAAAAGAATATGTTTTAGAGCAGAAATCACAATACCATAAAACCGTGAAACCATGATATTTTTGTCCCAGGTAATCATACCATCAGAATCTTATATCAGCCCATGCCTAACTACAGAACAAACCACTTGTTATGTATTGTGTTTTCCTTTTTTTTTTGGTTTTAACCAGTGCTTGAGTTGAGATGGATCTTGCCGGATCCTGTTGCAGAAAATGTCAGAAATTTGTTTTGCGTTCTGGTATTTATTTTAATGGATCTGGCTTTAACTTGTGCATGGTGAATTCTTGTGTGTGTGTTCGTGAGAAAGAGAGAGCGCGAGTATGTGAATGAGTGTAATCGAAGGTTGTGTGGATTGTGTGTGAGCATCCACATGACGGTAGTCACCATGCGCAAGTTCTGCCAATCAGCTTTCTTAAAATTACAATCACTCTCATTGATTGTTTCAAGCGCAATGAGCAGCGAAAATATGGCATTGTGGCCTACCTAAATAATTTTTCTATTTTCAAAAGCTTGAGCCTGATCAAATGAGATCTCGAGAAGAAAAAACTGCACCCATGGATCAGGACAGCGCAAGGCGAATCAGCCAGAAAACATGACAGTAGACAGTGGGATCTTCTTGAAGATTAGAGTGAGTAATTTAATTGTTGTTGTTTTTTTCACTTGGAGCATAATAGTGACATGAACTGAATAGTGATTGTTTATACATTTTATGTTTGTAGTTGCACGTTTTTATTATCCATGACTGACCTATAATGCAACAACACAAAATAAATAAAGACTCTTCAGAATCGCAATGCTCCTTTTTTGCACTATCACTGTTTAATGATGTCATGTTCTGGAAAAATTGAAATTGTGTGGTGGACGGCGGTCAAGGTGACTTTTATTTCCTGGGTTTGTCCTGGGAATTATTCATTTACAAATTAAGCACTGTTTAAAACAATAGTGCATAACTTAAACCAGCGGTTAATGCGGTGGTCTCTGGTCATGCTAGAATAAAACCTTGAGATTGTTCACAGGTGTGGTTCGGATATGGTTCTGGCTGATGCGCTGTCCAGAGCAGTTGGTGCTGAAAGTGCCTTGTGTAAATAGAAAAGACAAGTGTCTTTTTTTTAAATCATGTTTTGAATTACGGATTTGGATTTAGAGATTTTTTAATCGTCTTTTAAATTTACGAATTGGATTTGTGCATTTTTGAATCGTGTTGTAAATTTATGAATTGGATTTGTGGATTTTTGAATCGTGCTTGTGAATTTACAAATTGGATTTGTGGATTTTTGAATTGTCTTTTGAATTTATGAATTGTATTTGTGAATTTTTTTATCGTCTTTTGAATTTAGGAATTGGATCTGTGGATTTTTAAATAGTCTTTTGAATTTAGGAATTGGATCTGTGGATTTTTGAATCGTCTTTTGAATTTAGAAATTGGATCTGTGGATTTTTGAATTGCGTTGTGAATTTATCAATTGGATTTGTCGATTTTTGAATCGTCTTTTGAATTTACGAATTAGATTTGTGGATTTTTGAATCGTGCTTTGAATTAATAAATTAGATTTGTTTATTTTTGAACCTTGCTTTGAATTTATGAATTTGATTTGTATATTTTTGAATAGTCTTTTAAAATTTATGAATTAGATTTGTGAATTTTTAAATGATGTTGTGAATTTATGAATTGGATTTTTAAAACGTCTTTTGAATTCAAAAATTTAATTTGTGTATTTTCGAATCCTGTTTTGTGATTAATTGGATTTTGTAAACGTGAAATGTGTTTTGGATGAATGAATTATATTTTGCAATCGTATTCTTTTTGAGACTGATCTGGCTCCATATTAAAAGGATGAACTTAAGAACAAAATGCCCATTCTGAAGAACCAACCTGTGTCTGTTGTTGTGAGGAACGTTACAGTACATACTGTCATCATCGCTAAGACATGTTTTTAAATGTGTCAAAAATTTCTGTTAAACAGCACTTTAGAAAAGATTTTGCATCCAAGGTATAAAACATAAAATAGGATAACTTATTAACTTACTATTAACAATGACAGGAAGGCAGGGTGAAAGAAAAGGTGTAAAATTGAAAAAGGAAACTTCAGCTGAAAAGACTTTTTTTTTGTTCATGACAGTGTCGCCCTGAGCAACGACTGACACAACCAAGTGTGTGAGCGTGGTGGAATAATCGGCAACATCATCGACACTTCGAGACCACTTACCCACAGCAGAGCGCTTCAGAAACAAGCACTCCATACACTCACGCAGATTCACAGCCCACCTTCACTGCTGCACCTCTTTATTCAACTTCACGCTCGACAACGGGCACTGCGGGGGGTTATCGCTTTGTCTATGTCTCTTCCTTCTCACCACAGCTGTATTAACACAAGCTGAGCACAGAGCTTTATTATGTAAACGAGTAACACGAGCTGATTTGACAAACTAATTTCACAAGCTGCTAATAAATAAAACATTTTGAAATGATTCATTAGCTGATGCCATCATGTTACTTTGGATATCTTGGAAATTGTCTATCTGCATAATACCTACTATTTTCTTTCCAATCCATCTTGGTTAGATCCATTTACCCATTTTTTAAAAATGAATCTGTACATGGTTCAAATCCATCCATCCATCAATCCATCCACTCACCATTCAACCAATTCATTCACCTGTCATTCAACGCATTCATCTACTGTATATGACATATATTTGATCCATCCAACTATCATTTAGTGCATCCATCTACCGTACATATTGTTAATTGGATGTCATGGAAATTATCAGTCTGCATAAATACTGTACCTAATATTTTCTTTACATGTCTAATATGGCTAAATCTATCCATTTGTCTTTATTCAGACAATCAATCCATCCATCATTTAACCCATTCATCATTCAGTGCATCCATCTACATAACGTACATTTTATCCATCCATCATTCAGTGCATCCATTCACAGTGCAAACCATCCATCTGACCACCCATTCAACCATCCATCCAGGGTCCCAACCATCTATCATCCATACATACATAGATAGATACATCTATTTGTATGATGCCTATTCAATCCATCCATCCATCATTCAGTGCATCCATCATTTGATCAGTCCAAAACTCCATGTATCATTTGATCCATTCATCCATCCATCCATCATTCAGTGCATCCATCCACGGTTCAAACCATCCATCATCTATCCATCTGTCCATCCATCCATCTATTCATCCATCCTTCCATTCATCCATCTGCATAACATACATTTGATCCATCCATCATTCAGTGCATCCGTCTACTGTACATATTGTTAACTGGATGTCATGGAAATTATTGGTCTTCATAAATACTGTACCTATTATTTTCTTTACATACGTAATATGGCTAGATCTACCCATTTGTCTTTACTCAGACAATCTATCCATCCATCATTTAACCCATTCATCATTCAGTGCATTCATCTACATAATGTACATTTTATCCATCCTCCATTCAGTGCATCCATCCACCATTCAGTGCATCCATCCACAGTTTAAATCATCCATCTGTCCACCCCTTTATTCAACCATCCATCCATGGTTCAAACCATCTGTCCATTCACATACATAGATACATCCAATTGTATGATGCCTAATTAATCCATCCATCATTCAGTACATCCATCATTTGATCAGTCCAAAACTACATGTATCATTTGATCCATCCATCAATCAGTGCATCCATCCACAGTTCAAGCCATCCATCTATCCATTCATCTGTCCATCCATCTATTCATCAATACATCCGAATACATCTGTATAACACACATTTGATCCATCCATCCATCATTCAGTGCATCTATCCACTATTCAAACCATCTACAGCATCAATCCATCTATGGTTAAAATCATCCATCCATCATCTTACAGTGGATCCATCCACAGTTTAACCATCCATCTGTCCACCCATTCAACCATCCATGGTTCAAACCATCTGCCCATTCATACATACATAGATACATCCAATTGTATGATGCCTATTCAATCCATCTATCCATTCAGTGCATCCATCATTTGAACAGTCCAAAACGCTATGTATCATTTGATCCATCCATCATTCAGTACATCCATCCATGGTTCAAACAATCTATCATACATCCATCTATTCATCCATTCATCCAAATAAATCTATATAACACACATTTGATCCATCCATCCATCATTCAGTGCATCTATCCATGGTTCAAACCATCCATCATCCATCCATCTATTCATCCATCCATCCAAATAAATCTGTATAACACACATTTGATCCATCCATCATTCAGTGCATCCATTCACAGTTCAAACCATCTACAGTATCCATCCATCTACGGTTTATCCAGTCCATCCACCTGAATAATGCACATTCGATCCATCCATCATTCAGTGCATCCAATCAATTGTTTAGTACAAAACTCCATGTATCATTCAGTCCATCACCCATCTCTGTTCAATGAATTAATCTACATGTTGTTCACTCTATCCATCATCTACAGTTTAAGACATCCAATCATCTTTCAATGCATCATTCAGTTTTTATATATTGTTCATATGTTTGAGTTTGTGTGTATGTACAGTCATGCCAGTAATTATTCATACCCATGGTGTATAAATAACATCGGGCTTGACTGTATGTATGCATGTATGTGTGTGTGTGTGTGTGTGTGTGTGTGTGTGTGAATGTTCATTCAATACTATCTTGTACATCTCATCCATTCATCATTAACTCCATCCAACCGCTTGTCATGCATGTTTTAATCCACCTGTTGCTCATTGCTTTTATCCACCTGATGTACAAATCATCCATCTATAATGTAATACCTCCATCCACCCATTGTTTAATCAATCCATCGTTCAGAGTATCCATCAATCTATTGTCAACCAGTGCATCCATCAATCCATGTACTTATCCATACGTTGTTACATCTATCCATTCACCTGTCATTCAGTTTATCCGTCTTCAATGCACCCATCCATTCTATCAATGCATGTATTTTCAAACTCTGTTACGTATAACTTAAAAAATAAATAAAATAAAAATATAATAATATGAGAAATAATGAGAATTTATCATCTGTGAGACGCATAAACGTAAACATCATTACAGTAAACACTAAGCAGACTCATCATAGATAATAAAATGCCATGAATCTAGACAACACAGCTAAGTAATGTGGTAAATAATGCATGAAAGTTATTTTATGGGTGTCGAGAGGTAATATACATGTAACAATACGGATGCTGACAACGGAGATGAGGATCCATGTGCAGTACTTTATTCAGAAGAGAATGGTCAGGCAGGCAATGGTCAACACAGGAGGAAAGGAGGAGCATGCATGTTATCCAAAAGAGTAGTCGAGGTCACAGGCAAAGAGATCAGTTTAGGCGACAAACAACATAAAACAATTAACAAAACAAAGGGTCAGAAAACAGGGTAAGGCAAAACGCTGGAAGGCTTAGAAATGTTACAGGGTGTTAACCAAAAAAGACTCAGCAATAAGTACACATACATAATATATATGTGTAGTGTGATCAGTACATGAGCAGCTCTAGCTGTGAGAAAGAGTGAGAGTGTAATCAAAGGAAACTTGGAACAGGTGTGTGTATGTGGTACATGATAGGACTTGTAGTTCGTATGGAAAAAGGGTTGTAGTCCATGCAAATGTGAACCTTCTCTAGTGATATATGAGGATTAGATCGCTGGTGATCATGACAATACACAAGTTCATGGTGAATAATATGCATTTACAGTAGTATCTTCCTAAATAATAAATCATAAATTTCTTAAATGGTGGACTGCTGTATTGGCATTAGCTTTGAGAAGAGCTATCGTTTTTAACAAGATCATATGAGTGCACATTGAAATGTAGATGGCGAAATTAAATAGCTTATTTTTCCATGCAGCGCTTCAAAGAGAGCAACATCATTGTTTAATGACGGTAGCAGCTCATCTGTCCGACTGATTCACACCACTTCTACTGGGCGAGTGAGCCTTATTAGAGCTGAAATTATGCAGGGCTCTGCTGTTAGCCTTGGAAAACTCAGCACATTTCTAAAAAACCTCAACCCCATCAGGCTGATTGAAAGGTTATTATCATCTCAAAAAATTCAAATCATCGCACCTGCGTTGCTTTAGTGGGATTGCAGTCACTAAAGCAACCGAACGTGCATTCTGTCTAGTGTCAGCAAGGTCAGCTTTCCAAAGTACAGACACTTCTTACAAAAAAAAAAAAACAAGCTTTTCCATTTACAGCTCGACATCGAAAATGTAAAACAAGATTAAAATTGTCTAAAGCAAGCTGATAAGAATGCTCACTTATCATCATCTCAGCAGGAATATTCTGTCACTCAAAAAAAGAGAATATTCTGGGAATCCATGTGTGTGTGTGTTGGTGAGAATATGCTAAAAGTCAAAAATGTCAACATACAGTGGCAGCTATAACAGCTTATTATAGAGTAGCCAAGGCTTCAAACTGTCAGACTGATACGAGGATTGTAAGGTACAAGTGAAAGTGTTGTCGTCCCCTTAGCCTTGCAGATAATGTCATATCTGGCTGGCCATTTGAGGTCAGTGTGATTGAGTAACACTTCAAGACACCATGAAAACAAAACTGATTATTTAGTCATGTAGTATTTTCTACAGTTGGAATCAAATTTATTAGCCCTCTTGTGATTTTTTTCCCCTAATTATTTCCCAAATTATGTTTATTTTTTTTCTTCTAGAGAATGTCTTACTTGTTTTATTTAGGCTAAAATAAAATCAGTTTCTGATTCTTTTAAAAAACATTTTAAGACCAATATTATTAGCCCCCTTAAGCAATATTTTTTCCATTGTCTACGGAACAAACTTTAATTTTTAGAAATGTATTGCAAAAAATCTTCTTTCCGTTAACAGAATTTGAGGGGAATATATATACACCGGGTCAATACTTCAGGAGGGTAACAATTCTGACTTCAATTGTATATGCATCAATTTTAAAACTGCAAGTGTCCTTGTAAAGTTTAAATCACAATAACTTCCTTTCCCTCTTGAATAACATCTTTACTTTGAAGCGGTGTTTAGTGATATGGACATTTTGTACATGTTCTACAACTCACCAGCTTCCTTTGACAGATAAGCTGGCTTCAATTTGAATCTATATATTATTTTAATTGTTATGATGATTTAATTGTATAGTAATAAAAGCTATATAGATCTGAGAGTAGAGTTTGAATGAATTTGTTATCTCTGAATGACACATTACCATACAGCATGCCTTTTTCTTCATTATCCAGAACATTATTACTGAGTATGTTTAATGTTTTATTCAATGGAAGACATCAAAAAAGCAGCAATTATTTTTTCTTTTGCTATCTAACACGAACAAAGGTTAATAAATAATTCATAATGTATATTGCTAATTTAAAGTTCATGTTTGCTAATCGTACACAGTTTGTTAAAAAAAATAAAATAAATAAAAAACAAAAAAGTATTTTTTTGGCAGATGGGTAGAATTTGTCATATGTCTTTTTGCCTCAATACTCTCATAAGAAATGCATTTTAGTACAATGTGTATAAAGAAACAAATCATCCAAATTGTATGAAATGAACCATTTTCAGTCTCAGTTGGTGCTAAAATTTTAGACGTTTTTAGATTCTGCTCGAAATATGACTTTTGGACTGCAGGATAAATGAATTATACAAAATGTGAACAATACAATTATAGCCTAAAAGAGCTTTTCATTATGGGTTTGATTCCTGCGGTTATAAATGAAGGTTTAAAACCATTTCTGAATATTTTTTTTTTACCTAAGCCACATCCCTACACTGTACTGTATGCATCAAGAAGTAATTTATTCAATCCCACCTCAAAGAGTCATAAGATCTGTTTTTAATTTACCATGTTTGTGAAATTTGGAGCATTCTTTTTACAGCAGCAACAAACACATGTAGATTGCTGAATATAAGTGTTTAATGCATGTTTATGCATTGGGTCATATCACTCAGCTCTTACTGTGATTCTTCTGGAGTGAAAGGACTGCAATAAATAAACCTTACTGTTGCATGAACTCATCTGCTTATGCAGAAGTTCTGTAAAGAAGATCTGTTTTCAAGTCTAAATATATCTCTCAGCCCCTATTGTCTTGTATAATTATAATTTAGGCTACATTTCAGAGCTGATTAATATTCACAACCATTAAAAAATATGTTTTAATGGAGTTTTTAATTCTAAGTTTAATTCTGTGGTTATAAATGAGCATTTAAAACCAGTTCTGAAGAACTTTTGCACTAACCTAAGCCACATCCCGACCATGTATGCATCAAAGAGTAATTTATTCAATTTATTGTTTTGGTTTAACCTGTATAGACCATTTTGAGGAATGTAAACAATAACGCTCCTAATGTATTTCCTGTTTTACATTTTTAATCTCCATAGCTTCTGAGAATCCAAAAATGTCCACATATTAATAAATAACGTCATGATATCGGTTTTAATGTGAAAATATGATTGAATTACCTCTTTACAGTTATGAAATAGTATGGTAACAAGCAGGAAATGTTCAAGAGCCAATGACATGACCACATTGAAATGGTCTATATTGTGAAATCTGCAGCATATCTTATGTTACAGGGCAATAAGACGTAGATTGCTGTATATAAGCATTTAATGCACGTTTATGCATCGTGTCATATCACTCAGCTCTTACTGTGATTTTTCTGAAGCGAAAGTACTACAATAAACTTTATATAATGCAATAATCCTTATTGCTGCTTAAACTCATCTGTTTATCATTTGTCTAATATGTCTACATGTGTGTTACCTGTATGTTTCTATTGTACAGACAGCTCTTCCATTTTTTT
The DNA here is from genome assembly GCA_903798035.1 of Danio albolineatus. Lineage (NCBI taxonomy): Eukaryota > Metazoa > Chordata > Actinopteri > Cypriniformes > Danionidae > Danio > Danio albolineatus. The sequence continues at coordinate 1,143,829 of CAIGQQ010029922.1, read as the reverse complement.
ATACTTTGCACTTTTTTTCTACAGCCACACACTCTATATCTAAAGTTTTTAAATAACTTCTATTGCCCCATGATTTTAATTGTTATTGTTATTATTGTTGTATTTGTTATAACTGTTATTAAGGTCACAGGTGGGTGTTTAAGCATTTCACTGCATGTCATACTGTGTATGACTGTGACAAATAAAATTAGAATTTGATTTATGCAAAATATAGTAACTTCTAGTTATAGCATAGTAAATTTGATATACACTCTCCGGCCAATTTATTAGGTACACCTTAATAGTAACAGGATGGATTCCCTTTTCCCTTCAGAACTGCCTTAATCCTTCATAGCAGAGATTTAACAAGGTATTTGAAACATTCCTCAGAAATCCTGGTTCATACTGACAAGACAGCATCACGCAGTTACAACAGATTTGTCAACTGCACATCCATGATGTGAATCTCCCATTCCACAACATGCCAAATGTGCTAGAGGCCATTTAAGTACAGTGAACTCATCATCACGGTTAAGAAACCAGTCTGAGATGATTTGCGCTTTATGACATGGCGCCTGCTTGAAGTATTCATCAGAAGATAGGTACATTGTGGTCCATAAAGGAATGGGCATGGTCAATACTCAGGTAGGCTGTGGCCTAGACACGAAGCTCAATTGGTACTAATGGGCTCAAAGTGTGCCAAAGAAAATATCCCCCACACCATTACACCACCACTTTCAGCCTTAACTGTTAATACAATGGACAGATGGATCCATGCTTTCATGTTGTTGACGCCAAATTCTGACCCTACCATCCGAATGTCGCAGCAGAAATCAAGACTCATCAGACCAGGCAACATTTTTCCAATCTTCTATTGTCCAATTTTGATGAACCTGTGCAAATTGTAGCATCAATTTGCTGTTCTTAGCTGACAGGAGTGGCACAGAGTTTGGTCCTCTGCTGCTGTTGCCCATCTGCCTTAAGGTTGGATGTGTTGTGTGTTCAGAGATGCTTTTCTGCATACCTCGGTTGTAACAAGTGCTTATTTGAGTTACTGTTGCTGTTCTATTGGTTCGAACCAGCCTGGCCATTTTCCTCTGAACTCAACAAGGCATTTGCACACACAGAACTTCTGCTCACTGGATATTCTCTCATTTTCAGATCATTCTCTGTAACCCTAGAGATGGTTGTGCATGAAAATCCCTGTAGATCAGCAGTTTCTAAAATACTCAGACCAGCCCGTCTGGCACCAACAACAATGCCATGTTCAAAGGCACTTAAATCCCCTTTCTTTCCCATTCTGATGCTCAGTTTGAACTGCAGCAGATCGTCTTGATCATGTCTACATGCCTAAAAGAGTTGCTGCCAAGTAATTGGCTGATTAGAAATTTGCATTAACAAGCAGTTAGACAGGTGTATCTAATAAAGTGGCCGGTGAGTGTTCCTTCTCTGTTTTCATATATCTTAAAACCATAAAATGCAACTCTAAATACATGTTAGTGCCTTGTGTTGAGTATAATTATAATTTAGCCAATATTTCAGAGCTGCTTAATTTTCACAACCATTCCAAATATGGTCAAAAGGAGCTTTTCATGCCAGATCTAATTCCTGTGGTTATAAATGAGCATTTAAAACCATTTCTGAAGAACTTTGCTCTTACCAAGCCACATCCCTTTACTTTACTGTATGTATCAGAGAGCAATTTAACATACTGAATCAATGCACTCCACCTTTAAAAACGCTGGTTTGCTCTATATACAATATATTTACAAAAGCAACTCTGACTGTTGGATTTGACTAAAAACAACTGGCTGGATGACAGTTTATCTTTCTTAGATTTGATCTGATTGACCATGATAGTGTAGCAGCTTTTCACTTATTGCACACAGACAAATTGCTGTAAACACTGTGCCTGGTTAAAACATGCTGCAATGTTCACATATCATCTCAACAATCACTGCATCTTTCTGTCACGCTAACAGTATCAGACATCGTGCACAACAATCACAAGCTACCTATTTCTCTTGTACTCTCTCACACCCCCACCTCCCCGTCTTACTCACTGACGATTAATCATCCACCAGACACTGTATTACACCAAGCAGAGAGAGAGAAAGAGAGAACAACTCCGTCTTGGACCACACAGCTGCATCCATTCATTCCTCCGCTTTCTTGGATCGCCTCCATCCATCCGGTTTCTTTCAGAGGGAGAATGCGTCACAAGAGGCCAGATGAGAGAGTCATGTGCTGATGTGAAATGTAAGCACTGCTACCCCCACAACCAGGACTATGGAAACACATGCTACACCAGCACTCTGCTGGCAGGTACAGACAAAACCATGTGACAGGTGCTGGAGAGACACTTTCATATGGTTACTTGCAAGAAAGCCCTACTTCAAGCACTAAACTTCTGTAATTTAATCAGCCTGCACTGCTCAACATGAAGACTTACCAGTAAACATTCAATATATAGTTTTTAAAATATACATTTGAAGTCTGGATTATTTTTGTATCACTTTATTTTGATGGTCACATTTTGTTGAATTTAAGTTACATTGCATCTACATGCCAAGATTAGATTATTAGTAGACTGTTAGGTTGGGGTTAGGATTAGTGTAAGTTGACATGTACTTGCAAGGTTTCTTATAGTCAGTTAAATGTCTGTTAAAGGAGCAGATATTAAGCAGACAGTCTACTAATACTCAAATGAGAATTAATTGGCTTGTAGTTGCAGTGAAACTATTAGTCAACAAAATGTGCAATAGAGACTATGACAATAAAGTCTTACCATGTTTTTATGAATCTAAAAACCCTCCATTCATTAAAATAATGAATTTTTTCAGTGATGCCAGAGACGAACATTGGGGTTCATACACTAATAATTGCATAAGCTTTCAGTGTTTATATGCACACAACTTCTCACAAAATTCTTTCAACTGGGATCAAAGACAAGACTTATTTCAGGAAGTGTACAATGTAAATGTTAAACAACATGTATGCTACTTCAATATCAGTATGCATTTATTGTATTCATTCATTTTCCTTTCGGCTTAGTCCCTTTACTAATCCGGGGTCGCCACAGCGGAATGAACCGCCAACTTATCCAGCATTTGTTTTACGCAGCGGATGCCCTTCCAGCCACAACCCATCTCTGGAAAACACATCCATACTTTCTCATTCACACACATACACTACGGACAATTTAGCTTACCCAATTCACCTGTACCGCATGTCTTTGGACTGTGGGGGAAACCGGAGCACCCGGAGGAAACCCACGCAACCACGGGGAGAACATGCAAACTCCACACAGAAATGCCAACTGGCCCAGCCGGGGATCGAACCAGCGACCTTCTTGCTGTGAGGCGAACGTGCTACCCACTAGGCCACCGGGGTGCCTATTTATTTTATTATTTATTTTTATTTTTTTAGGAAAATTATTACATTTATTTGGTAAGGATGCTTTGGATCAAAAGTGTCAGTAGAGACAGAGTCTTACAAAATATTTGAGATTTTTTACTCACCAAAGAATCGCTTTACACAGAATGAATGAGCATTAAAGCAAATTACAACTTTTCTGTTGATAAATTTTAAAACAATACATTTCTCTTTGCAAAGTGTTTGTGCATCTGATGGCAATCTTTAGTGATATGAACATCCTAATAATCATTATCCTGCAAAACCAGTCGAGAGGCACTCATTTCAATTACCCAGAAAAAAAACATACACTCTTAAGTCTGTAGAATGTGTAAAGAAACTTCAAGTGTGTTTTCCAAATAACCATATATTTTATAAACTTAAAGGTTCATTATTGTCGTGTACTGAATTCATGATGAACCTCAAACATTCAAGAAGTCTTTCAATATCATAATATACTGTTTATAAAACTGTCCTTGGAATATTAAAAGAAAAATTGCATTTCTTTTGTAAGAACTGATCTCTTTCAAATTTCTTAGGGGAACCAAACATTGGGTCTAATTCACTAGACATTCACTAATAGTTATGAATTAATCATGATTCATCAAAATGAAGCTTTGACGGAGTGCTCTTTGCACCTGCAGTTGAAAAAAGTTAACTCTGTGCAGAAAAAGCACCTGAGCATCAAGACCATTGTCACAGTGCTTGTGCAGCATCATTAAACGTGTTCTAAAGTCAAAAAAAGGGCAGTGCACCTCACGCTTTTAGAACTGAAAGCATGTTCCGTTTTCAATATCAATATCTCCATCATTGTTAAAGTTCTTTTTCTTTTGTTTTGATGATGCTTCATCATTTGTCTTATAATTTTCTTTGTTATATGGAGCTGGTTTAGGCGTGTATTATGCAAATGAGTAACCTTGTGGATGAGGGTGCTCATTTAGAACACTCCAAATTCTCCAAACACTCCAAACAGTAGAACACGATTAAGAATAAACATATGTGCGTATGTGTGTTGTGAATTAGTCTTGGCAGCTGGCAGATGCTCAGTGTTCTGCTGTAATTTTTAAAAAGAATTACAGGACACTTAGTTTAAAAAAAAACTTTTTATTATCTCATTTATTCACTGAGGATTTAAAACAGTGGTTCCCAACAGGTATTAGGACCACTAATGAAAATGCAACTAACTGTATGGTTTAAAAATTAAAACGGCAATGTAAGAGCTATTTAAAAACTAAAGCAAAAACTTGACTGTTGTACACTACCTGGCAAAAGTCTTGTCGCCTATCTAAGTTTTAGGAACAACAAATAATACTGTAAGTTGACTTCTAGTTGATCATTTGGTATCAGAAGTGGCTTATATGAAAGGCAAAGGCCTCTAGATTATGCATATTTTATCAAAATAAAAATGATAAAATGACTTGATTTTTAATTACTTAATTAGGACTTTGCCTTAGACTAAAGTCTGGTCACTTAACAGAAAAAAAATGTACAGTAAAGAATATAAAGTCATGGTGCAGTGGAAAAATAATTATTATTGTGCATGACTCCCATGAGCTTGGAGGACTGCATCCATACATCTCTGCAATGACTCAAATAACTTATTAATAAAGTCATCTGGAATGGCAAAGAAAGCGTTCTTGCAGGACTCCCAGAGTTCATCAAGATTTTTGCATACATCTTCAATGCCTCGCCCTCCATCTCACCCCAGACATGCTCAATAATGTTCATGTCTGGTGACTGAGCTGTCCTATCCTGGAGCACCTTGATCTTCTTTGCTTTCAGTAACTTTGATGTGGAGGCTGAAGCATGAGAAGGAGTGCTATCCTGCTGAATTTGCCCTCTGCTGTGGTTTGTAATGTAATGGGCAGCACAAATGTCTTGATACCTCAGGCTGTTGATGTTGCCATCCACTCTGCAGATCTCTTGCACGCCATATACTGAATGTAACCCCAAACCATGATTTTTCTTCACCAAGCTTGACAGATTTCTGTAAGAATATTGGGGTCTTCTGCTTCTATTCCAATAGATCTTCTGCAGTGTTTGTGATGATTGTGATGCAGTTTAACAGATGATTCATCAGAAAAATCTACCTTCGGCCACTTTTCCAAATGATCAACTAGAAGTCAAGTTAATTTTTGTTGCTCTTTCAACTGGGATCAACGACAAGATTTAGGTCAGGTAGTGTATAATGGCCAAGTTTTTGGTTTGGTTTCTAAATAGCTCTTGCATTGCTGTTTTCACTTTTAAAACCATACAGTTACAGTAGTTGCATTTTTTATTAGTGATCGCTTTCTTTTTTATTGTTATTATTAGTAAAATAATTGTTTTTCTCTGCTTTCTATGATCCAAAAAAACATACCTGTTGAGAACTACTGTTTAAATCCTCAGCGAATAAACGAGATAATAAAACGAGATTATTTTGTGAAACTAAATATCCTGTAATTCTTTTAAAATTACAGCAGAACACTGAGCATCTGCCAGCTGCCAAGCACATAAGCAGCAAATACGGCTTCAATATATCTGAACCTGCACCTTTAAAACAGAAAAACAACTAATACAATAAATTCCTGACTCACTCGTAGTCCTTCAAAGCCACGCTTAAAGCCATTTAGACTGTATTTTACCTTGTCACTTTCTGAGTAAGGGTTGTTAAGCACCGTAGGCATGTTGTCCTTTCTCCAGAGGTCATCAAACACTCTGTCGTTATCCGATGCCAGCTGGGCGTTCTGTCCATTTCCCACACCAAGGTCTCTGAAAGTCACAAATAGTTCAGCTCACAGTTCAAACAGCAGCCAGAAGAAAACAAGTGAAGGAGACACATTCAATTAAAGGGAGAGTTCAGCCAAAAATGAAAATTTATTCCCTATTTTCTCACCCTCAAGTGGTTTTTATGAGGTTTTTTTTCTTCTTCTGCTGAACACTAAAGAAGATGTTTTGAAGAATGCTGAAAACCTGTAACCATTAACTGGATCCTATAGAAGTCAATGGTTGCAACTTTTTTTATTTGTGTTTAATAGAAATAAAAAAATCAGAAATGTTTGAAATAATTAAAGGTTGAGTAAATCATGACAGAAGTTACATTTTTGGAAATTTATTATTGCTTTGCACGTTTTTAATTAAAACTGAGTTAATTAGTCAAAAGTATTTTCTTTCATATAAATCAACAGCATGGATTAGACGCTCTAAACAGAGCTTAACCTGTAACCATTGAAATAAACAAAGATATTTAGATTAAAAAGATGTTAGAAACCTGTAATCTTTTACTTCAATAGTCAGTTTTTCCTACTGTACAGTGGAAGTCAATAGTTGAATAATATAGTATATATTACAGTATAATACAGATTTCTAACTTTTTTGTTAACCAAAATATCTTTGGTTGTGTCAAACAGAAGCAAGAAATATATAAATGTCTGAAATAATTGAAGGTTGAGTAAATCATGATAGAAATACCACTTTACACAAATTCATTATTGATTTGCACACTTTTTATATTAAACTGAGTGAATTAGCTGTCATTTAAATCAACAGCAGCTTCAATGCTGTCCATACAGCTTAACCTGTAACCATTGAAACAGATATTTTGATAAAATAAAATAAAAATGTTAGAAACCTGTAACCATCAACTTCCACAGTAAGTTTTTCCTACTGTGGAATTCAATGGTTACAGATTCTTAATGTTTTTTTTTATTATTTTTTTTATTTAATTTTTTTTAAAATATCTTCATTTGTGTTCAGAAGAAAGAAATCTGAAATAAGTTTGAAATAATTTAAGAGTGAGTAAATCGTGACAGAAATTTAATTTTTGGCCGGACTATCCGTATAAGTACTTTTAATATTAAACTGAGTGAATTTAAATTATTTTCTGTCAAATTAATCAACAGCATGGCTAACATGCTGTCTATTGACCTTAGCCTGATATTCTTTAAAAAATTCAAGTGCGCACTTCAGCCAAAAAATAAGTAAATTAAACCATCATGAAAAGCAAATAAATTGTGATTGAGCAAGAGCCCAGATACTCAAATGTTAAACTGTGCAACACTTGTAAAATGCTCATCTGAAAATGTAAACAAACACAACATTTTCTCTAGATGATGTTGCATTGCATGACGGGACTCATAGTAACACCTTCATCACAAATGTGAGAAAAGTGAGAGAAGCAAGATTTTTTTATATGAAATGCTGCCATCTTTGCTCATCAGTCAGATTCAAATCCAAAGCCTAATTTTAATATCAGATGTCCTATTACATAGAATATATCTGTAAGGCCATATTAAATATGTTTTTCTCAAAAACGTTTGTGTTTGCATTTTATATGCTCTAGATTCTGTTTCTTTCCCCCCAGTTTTTGACTTTTTCTGGACTTTATATTACCAATTTAACTCAATTATAGTGATCAAACATCCTGTCAAATTAACTGCAATCATGAAAATCATTTAAATTTATTAAAAATCATTTACCAACGGTTTAATAATACAATTGTAGGAACCCTACGAAATGTTCTGTTTCTCTCAAATTAAACCTGAAATTAAAATTAAATCACATTTATTTTGACAGGTTGTTGGAGAGATTTTTTATTTACTTTGTGTTTAACCACAGTACCAACATTGTTGGAGAAACCAATGTCAGGTTCAGACTACCCAATGTCGTTTGTCAGCTAAGTTAGTGTCTTGACTATCTTAAGAGATTTTGAATCCTAATTTCTTATGCCATGGACAAGAAACGTCATACTACATGCTGCAATAACTGAATTCTGTCATTAATGATTCATGCAAATGTAGAAGTTAATGTCAGATATTGTAACTGTGTCAATCAACACATACTTCAAACATAAACCAAAGACAAGACAAAAGGCTTGTGATGACTTAATGGTGTTATGGAAACTTGTTTGTAAATAGTCCCTATTTTTGCATATTTTAATTTTATGCAGCTTTTTATGAACCACAAGGACTGAAACTAATTATTTTTCCTTTACAGAGTGAACATTAATTAGTTCTTTACAGTTGGTGACAAATCATTTCATTGAAACAATACAGCAATACTAGTTTATATACATGTCAACACAACAACAATACATGTAATGAAAGAGTGACGATGATACAGTGATAAATAATTGAGGTAGAAGTAATTAGACCAGGTGGTGTACTGGGGTGTGATCACAAAATAACAATATCCACGTCTATATTTATCCATTCTATTATTAATTTTGCTGGAAGCTTCTCACACTGCATGCTAGTACTTCCTGTTCACTAAAGCGTAATATGAACACGCAATGCAAGAGTAATCTCAGACTGATTGGAATAAATACCCTATGAACAGATTCACTCATTACCATAAAAACATTTAGTAAAAAAGGAATAGAATATTTTTCAGGAATTATTGTTTTTGTCCCACGAATATTGTCTAATTGAGCCTATATTTTCTGTCAGGTCAAATGCATTTAAACAGGGGAAGTATATGGCTAGTTGTGACAGTCTCAATATACATGACGCCAGTGCTTCTCAGCTAGTTTGGCCATAGAACCTGCATTATTTAAGGGTCAATTAAATGCGGCCCATTAAAAAATAACACGTTACAACGCTAAAGTTGCATGCTGGTAATTCTGCTCTTTATTTTTAATGAAGCGATGTAGAGTACAGTGTGCACCGTTAGATTTGCACATGCAATTGAGTGAATGCAGAATAAAATCTGATAGATCGATAGATCGAAAGATAGAGATAGAAAGATAGATATACAGACAAATAGATAGATGGATGGATTAATGAACGGAAAGATGAATGAAAGGACGGATGGATTGATGGACAGACGGACAGACAGACAGACAAGACAGAGATAGAAAGATAGAAATACGGATGGACGGATGGATGGATGGATGGATGGATGGATGGACGGAAGGATGGATGGATGGATAATTTCATAGAAAGATGGATGGATATTCTTAGTTTTTTTTATAGATGTGAGGATGGATGGATATTCAGATATAACGATGTAACGATAGATAGATAGATAGATAGATAGATAGATAGATAGATAGATAGAT
>CAIGQQ010029922.1:1098543-1112679 GCA_903798035.1 Danio albolineatus | reverse complement strand
ATTTAATTAAATACTTTAAGGTCAATATTATTAGCCCCCTTAAGCAATGTTTTTATCTACAGAACCATAGGTAAACATTGACTTGCCAAATACCCTAACTTGTCTAATTAAACCCAGTTAAGCCTTCATTATTTACAATCCACATTAAAGATACTTTTAAGTTACCAATATGGTACAATCATATACCTTTTGAAATTGTATCTCCCAAGTGACAGCTTTTGTACTTTTATTTACTAACCTTGGGTTATAATAATAATAAAGCACAGTCAGGTCGGTTAGTTTACACTTCAGTTTCAGTCTGACCTAAGAAGCTATGTGAAGTATAACTGCAGTATTTATTTCACATGACAGATCTAGCATAGCAGCCTGATGTCATAGCCAGTGTTTTTTTTTTTTTTGACAAAGCTCGGGTAGATTTGTAACAGGTCAACTAGATTTCAGATATGTTTGAGATAAATGTGACAGATGTTGCCTGTAATCATAGTCTCAGTGGCATGTCAGGCATGAGAAACTGCTCCTGGGTTTCTGAAATCACAAACGCTCCTCGCTCACTCCCTCAACACTGATCTGACGAGAAACGAGCAGTATATTATGCATGATTATACTACAATCCTCTTGAATGCTTGATTGTGATTGGATGATAAATAAAGCATAAACAAATGATTGTCGACTAATATTTTTTGGTTTATTTGAACATTTCTAGTCACCTCAACTTACATAGACTAAAAATATGAAGTTAAACTTGTGTAACTCCTTGAAAGCTTGATTGTGATTGGATGATAAATACAGCGTAGACAAATTAACGCTTACATTTTGTAGTTTAGCTTAACTTTTCTAGTCAGCTTACATTAACTGACTAAAAATATGAAGTTTGAAAGTTTGAATATGAAACTTTGTATAACTTTTTAAAAAAGTTGAAACCTGTTTGTCTTATTAAAATAAGTTTAAATAAAATTTAAAAAATCATTGATTTTCAATTGGCATGATTTTCTTGTCATATAATTTTGACAGTGATTTTAGTTGATTACATTTCTCCATAATATTAAACGCTGAGAACTGAAATTCCAGTCAGACCATGAGAACTGCCATGCAATAAATCAATAAACATTCTAAACTTCGGAGAGTATCTGGAGAATGCCATCTGACAGCTAACCCTTCACCTATCCTCAGGCTCTCTTGCCCTCCCCAGTTATATGACTTGGGTCAATGAGTAGTTACTCAGGAATCCAAGATTCTATAGCGATATGATGTAGTTTGTATATTTGCAGACTTGTCTTGGCGTCATTTTAAAGGTCTTAGCGCGAGTGTAAACGTGATCTCAGTTTTAGATCAGTAGACCAAAACTGATGATCTCAGGGTAAATTCTCTCCTATTTCATGAGAGAATGTCCTTAAGATCTTTTGTCAGGTCTTGTCTTTGTCATTCGGTGCTTTTGAAAACACTATTGGTTGGGTTTAGGGAAGAAGGAGAGTGGGTCAGTCAATTGGTCGGTCAGTCAGTCAGACGACATCGGCCTTTGAGGGATTTACGTGAGAAGAGCAGGCGCGAATGGCACTCGCATAAGAAATTTGAAAAAAGCTTACACAGCAGCCTCTGATGGACTCGCAAAAAGAAAAACTGCAAAACAAAAACAAAACGTACCTCCTGGAATGTATTTTGTACTCTCCAGAAATGTATATGTTTTCAGAATGAGCCTGGGTTGGATTATTTTCTGCATTTGGGGTACTTAAAGAGACTTGGCGAAACACTCGAGGAAGCATCTGTAAACATTGTGTGTGAGTCTACATTGCCGGTATGATGACTCTTTGACAATTGTTTTATAAACCAGTATCCTGATCATGTTGTGTAATTTTTTTTTTACTTCTTCTGTATGTTTTAAGTAAGTTAATCAGTTATGACCAGGAAAATAAAATATTCAACTCTAACATTTCCTGAAATCATTTCAAATCTAGTAGATTGTTTAGGTTGATGTTTCCGTGACGTACGGTCAGGATTGCTCACATTCAGGCTCAGCGGATGGAGCATAGGGCACATGTGACCTGTTAATGTCTGACAATCCCTGACTTACAGTAGTATGATATAATATTGTGGCTGAATCAATCATTCTTTATGTATAAGCAAGCATGGGGCAGCCTAAAATGATTTTAACAGTTAACAGTTATATCCTCTATCTAAGAACCAGAACTGGCGAGGTTGTGTCCGTGAGCATATGTAAATGGCCAGCATACAACTCTAAGTGACTTTGGGTAAACGATGAACGTTTACATGAAAAGGAGGAATTATTAGGCTAATTGATCTAAATTAGGGGCAGCACGATGGTTCAGTGGTTAGCAGTGTCGCCTCACAGCAAGAAGGTCACTGGTTCAAGTGCGGGCTGGGTCAGCTGGCATTTCTGTGTGGAGTTTGCATGTTCTCCCTGTGTTGGCGTGGGTTTCCTCCAGGTGCTCCGGTTTCCCCCACAGTCCAAAGATATGCAGTACAGGTGAATTGGGTAAGCTAAATTGTTTGTGGTGTATGTGCGCGAATGAGTGTGTATGGATGTTTCCCAGAGATGGGTTGCGGCTGGAAGGGCATCCGCTGCGTAAAAACAAATGCTGGATAAGCTGGCGGTTCATTCCGCTGTGGCGACCCCTGATTAATGAAGGGACGAAATCGACAAGAAAATGAATGAATGAATGAAAATGAAGACTGTTAATTACACTGTAAAAAATGCTGGTTCCACACAATCGATTTGTGTTGAGACAACATGAAGGAATTAAATTAACTTATTAGTTTTTACAAATTTAAGTAGATTGAACAAAACGAGAGAAAAAAACAACACAGGAATTGTTTTGTTTTCGCTTATATCAAAAAAATAGTTTGAATAAAAAAGCAAACATGAGAAGGTAAAATGAACACACTAAACAGAATCAAGTGGTTTGCTGCTGAAAATGTACACAATACAAACTCCAAGTATTATTATTTTTATTATTATTATTATTATTATTATTATTATTATTATTGTTTTTGCTTTTCAAGGGCACCAGATAAGAAACCTAAATGAGCAACTGAATCTTTTCACAAACAGCCACTACATTTCGATACACTGTATGTGATGGTCACTTCAGTGGTCCTAATGATTTATGAAACCTAAGGAAATCTAAAAGACTACAGTATAAGGGGAGACATTCTTTAATGCGTAAAAGAACAGTACATGTCCCTCTGTTAATAAAAATGGCAAAGAACCAATTAAACATGCATTTTTCCCGTGATGTGCTATATCAATAGCGTCTGACGTGCATCAAAACAGCCACATATGAGACAGTGTCCTCCACCATTCACGCTACTCACTTCAAGTGGCCTTCGTAGTGAGTAGGATATAGAAATGCTCTCTTTTGAATGAACGGAGTCCTTTAAGTGACCATCATTCAGTTTTGCTCACGGCCGTGTGGAAGAGCCCTTCACGAAGAGATTCAGTCATTACAAAATTACCCTCCTCCCTTTCAGAGTACCATTTGAATGCACAAAAAATGATTCTGTATTTGTACACAAATTTTACACAATTCTTAAATGCATCTTACATTACATTAAAGAAGTCATATGGCTGAAAAGTTTTATTTTAATTTAGTTTATTGTGTGTTTAACCAAACAGTATTGCAGGACCTCAATCTGATGGAGATGTATGAAAAAACACTTTCGCTGATTGTTCAAACTGCTCATTTAAAATAAGCTGAAGCAACACAATTCTTCAGATTTTTTTGGGACATCTTATTGGTTTTATGTTCAATCCGCTTTAAATATGTTAACTTAAATCGATATGTGTTGGGACAACATAAATTAATTGTATGGAACCTGAGCATTTTTTATAAAGTACAAATTTATCACAAATGTTTTAATGCTTGCTTGAGGGGGGTTTGGACTGCGAAAAGGGGTTAGTGTAAATAACGGGAGATGGAACACATTTGCCGGATAAACTCTGATCATTACACTCATGATCAATCAGCTGTCTCCATTATACTTACCTGGTTTACTATTGGTTACAAGGTTAATTAATCAATTCTACAGTCAGTCTCTCTAACAACGTGATAAATGACACTAATTACACTCTAAAAAACAGTGTTTAAAAACTACCCAAATTGGGTTGTTTTTAACCCTATTGCTGGGTAAATATAGGACAGAACACATCAGGGGTTAAATTAACCCAAGTAATAGGGTTATTATTTTAACCCCAAAAATGGGTTGTTTTTTTCTACCCAATAATTGGTTATTTTTTCTTAAATAACAGATTATTCCTTCATTCATTCATTTTCTTTTCGGCTTAGTCCCTTTATTAATCCAGGGTCGCCACAGCGGAATGAACCGCCAACTTATCAAGCATTTGTTTAACGCAGCGGACGCCCTTCAAGCCACAACCCATCCCTGGGAAACACATCAATACATTCTCAGCCACACACATACACTATGGACAGTTTAGCTTACCCAATTCACCTGTACCGCATGTCTTTGGACTGTGGGGGAAACCGGAGCACCTGGAGGAAACCCACGCAACCACGGGGAGAACATGCAAACTCCACACAGAAATGCCAACTGGCCCAGCCGGGGATCGAACCAGCGACCTTCTTGCTGTGAGGCGAACGTGCTACTCACTACGCCACTGTGGCGCCTAAATAACAGGTTAGTTTGACTTAATTAATAGGTTATATTTTTAAATGTAATTTTTAGCTTTCATTTAAAAATCATTAAGCACACAAAAACAAACAGGTGAATATTGTATTAGCTTTATTTTTTGTTCCATTACATTTTTTCAGCACATTACAGATTGTAAATACAATTTACCTGAGAGATCATACAAAACTAAATACAAATTATGAACTGCATTCAAAACAATTTGTTTCATATTTATGGGTTGCCCGTAAACATTTACAATAATAATATATATATGTGGCATCGCAGTCAGCCCCTGCTGGGAGTTGATTTGACCCAAGGAGCTGGGTTGATGTGCCTGTGTGGTGCTAGGGTTACATTGATTCAAGCCTTAGAAATTATTACCCAGAAAATAACCCAAAACCCAAAAAACTACCCAAGACTCTGAAAATAACCCCCAAAAATTACCCAAATGCCTCAACCCAACATTTGGATAGAAAAAAATAACCCCGGATTTTTTAGTGTGTAGTATTTAGGAATTTTTTGTTTTTTTTTGTGGACATCGTAACATAATTTGCTTCATGTTGCGATGGAAACTCGGCCATAGACACTTGGATCAGGTCTTAAACTAAACTGAATCATTATTTAAAGTACACATGAAATCAAAACTAACCATATGATTTTGTTAGCTCACATTGCTAGTTTTGTGGTGAACAATTAATCTGTCATTAAGACAAAATGAGAAGTTTTTTTCAGTTAAACTTCTCAGATTACTCTGTCTGAGGTATTGGGCGTGGCTAACATACTCAACCACGCCCCTCCAACAGTCAGTTTTGACAACAAACAGAAACGGTGAGGAGGCGGTGCCTGTTGGGTTGTAATATCTCTTTTAAAACCCATTTCTCAATCTTTCTGAATAAAATGCCTACCTTATTACATCCAATCAGCTCACAGTAGAAAAAAACTGCCCACGCCCACATTTTCCTCATTTAATATTCTGTTTTTCTAGGAACTGTAACAATACAAAAAAAAAATGGTCCCAGCCTCAGGTTTATGTGGACTAACTAACTAGAAAAAAAGCAGGCTGTTTCTATCTCTCAATTTATCTGATGTATAGAACTTACTTCACAATTGCCTTGAGTAAAACACAATGGAAATAACGGTGACTTATGCAGAAACTGATACATTGCACTCTAAAGGAAAAACATTCATTCATTCATTCATTTTTTTTTCCGGTTTAGTCCCTTTATTAATCCGGGGTCACCACAGCGGAATGAACCGCTAACTTATCCAGCATTTGTTTTACGCAGCGGATGCCCTTCCAGCTGCAACCCATCTCTGGGAAACATCCATACACACTCATTCACACACATACACTACGGACAATTTAGCTCACCCAATTCACCTGTAACGCATGTCTTTGGACTTGTGGGGGAAACCCACACGAACACGAGGAGAACATGCAAACTCTACACAGAAATACCGACTGATCCAGCCGAGGCTCGAACCAGCGACCTTCTTGCTGTGTGGCGACAGCACTACGTACTGCGCCACCGTGTCGCCCTAAAGGAAAACATTACTCTAAATTTCAAATACAGTATGACTGGCTGCAAATCATTACATTAACTAGAAAACATTAACATTTGGCATATTTTTATTTTGAAAGTGACATACAAAAGAAGAACAAAAGCAATTAATCAATGAGCCAACATTCAATGCTGTGATTATTAGACTAGATAACAGAGCAGGCTACAGAAGAGGAAAAATGCAGAGAAGAAATGCTATTATATCCTATTTTTAGACAACGTGCCTGATTTTCTATGTAAAATCCAAAGAAACATATTTTGCTTGCTTGCTTTTATATAATTGGCATTTGGTTTGACTTGGAGAATGTGTGGGTTAATTGTGCAAACATGTTTTGGTGCTACATTATTGAGACATAATTATAATATGTCGATTTCTCCACTACTTTTCACAGATTGAGCTCAATTGGGGCTTTTGGGGCTGGAGATAATTTGAAGAGCTGTGTCTGAAGAACATGCCATGAATTGTGATCGGCCGAATGGCTTTGATCTTCACAGGCAAAGCTTTCGGGACAACCTGTCAGGCCACAGTACTAGCCAAACAGCATCGCAGTTTGCCTGGAGAAATATCTGAAGAATGCTGCAAGCAAACACAGATATGTTTATCGAGTGACAGTATGCGGATATAAATTTAAAAGATTAGTTTATTCCTGTCATTCAATTTTTCTCGTCAAGCTCGATTTGCACCATCATTAGTCTTCAGGGTTACATTCTAATACACTGCAACAAAACTGTTGGATTGTACACATTGCTTCATGTTGTCCCGACACAAACTGATTAAGTTAACTTAATTGATATTACACATTTAAGAGGATTGAATATAAAACAATTAAGTTGTCCCCCACAAAAATTATTATTGTGAACTTCGTAACATGATTGTGAACATTGTGATTTGTGATTTGTCTTAAACTAAACTGAATCATTATTTAAAGGTGCTGTATGTAAGTTTTTGACTGTTCTATAAAATAAAAATACCATAACATGTTTGCAGACATTTAAGAAACATACTAAGTGAACCTGCTTGTTTATCCGAAAAACAATGCTGGAGTCAGATATTCTGCTTTGAAAATGTATTTTCCATGCCGGAAGCCTTTGTTTTTGTTCTTTTAACCCACCAAATGCAACTTTAGCCAATTATATTCCAGCACTGAATAAATGTATTTGATTCACTCAGTCATGAAAGCTCTCAAAGTATGTGTCCGTGACTGAAATGCGACCTTCGGTGGACAGTAGCAGACTAAGAGTTACACATTAGGTTATTAAATAGCAAATAATATAAATATTATGAACATAAACATTAGGTGAGCAGGCTACATTGTAACATAACAACACGCTACAAGATCTGCAGTAAGCAATTTGTCTTTTTGCACCAGACAAAACCGGACAGAAATTTGAATATAGCCATTCCGAAGCACAGACTATGCACAGAATATCTACATTTGCTGACAGACAATTTGAGCTACTTATCAGAATTATGGGAAATGTAAGCCGGACAATATTTAATTGGATGATTATTTTTTATGCCTCACCCAGAATATAAAAATACACATAAATACATTTAGCTCATTTACTTTAATCATTACTATCAGAATGTGAAGAGACTTTCAACCAGCACAACAAAACATGTTCATGAAGACAATTACCTACTGCACTTTTAATACATATTAAACTTTTTTAACATTATTATATGTACATGCTGAATGATAGATATTTGTTTGGTAACTTGGCTTGCACTGAGTCACAGTTCTAAAGTTCGATTCAAATGGTTTATTTTATTTTCAAGATCTGAGGTGAAACTATCTGCGGTATTACAGTATGGCAATAAATGTCATGCAAAATGGCATTCAAACTCACATTATTAGCATTTAACACTGAATAAAGCACATGAGGTGTACCTGAGGTAATCATAGTTCATCCTGTTGTTCACCTGTGAGAAATAAAAGTAGTTTCTAAAATAGAAATTTCAGGTGTTGGTTAGGACAAAAACTTGTAGTATGAAAAAATATTTCTTCTATCGCGTGTCGCTGCTTTTTAGTTAGAAAACGGTTCAAATCAGCCTTTAGGCTGGATAGTCAAGCACACTCAAGTCAATCTGGCAACCTGCGCTTGTCACGTTAAGATAATGATCGAATGCAAAACGGATCCAGATGCAAGTGAAATAATTTATTAACAGAAATGTAGCGGGAGTGGCAAGAACAACAGGAGCGTGGAACCAGATACAGACACAGGAGCCACCACAGGATTCTCCAGAGAGAGCGAGTCCGAGCCGATCCTGGCGAGACACAAAATTCACATGAATGTGGTGTAACGAACTGACACTGACGTCCTGGTTTTCCGCTCTAATATAGAGGAGCTAAGTGCCATCAGCTGAAACCACTGATCCCCGCTGATCACGTGATGTAAACAAACACGCCTCAGATCACAGGGAGTTACAACACTGACACACGTGACAACAAAAACATGAAAAGACAGAGCGCATGCATCTGACAATCGTGACAGCGCTTTCATTTTTTAACCCAGAAGTGCAATACCTAGTTGAACCACTGGGTGTCAAATTTACATACTGCACCTTTAAAAAAAAATAAAATAAAAAAAAATCAGCCTTCTGTGTATCGGTCAATTTATCTGATGCATGGACGCACACTGTGAGATTTCAGCCACGATTTTGTCATCAGAGACAAATTTGGGAAATCCTAAATGATTCCTGAAATCCTTGGCTAAAATCTGTGATCTTTGACCATTGGTTTGACATGTTCACAGACAGCCACTTAATGCCTGTTGTGATCAGATTTTTCCTCTGATGAAGTGGCAGTGTCAGACACTTTCCTGCAGTGTGACAACAGCTGCGATGAGCATCCAAGAACCAATAGGAGCACCGAATTTGATGACACAATTCATGCGACAAGTCAAATGACCGCAGGGAAATGTCAAAACAGTTTTTTTTCTATCTGGTTTTATTATTAAGGCGTGCTGTGTGCCGCTACAGTTTGCTTACATTTGCTGTGAGGAATCATTTCAGAACGCAGGATAGTGAAAGTGTCACAGGTCAAACTCTGCAGGTGTTTGCTTTACAGTGTGACATGAGCCATGTTTGTGCAGTCTGACATGCCACAATCGTTCAGGATTAAAATAATAATAATAATAATAATAATAATAAATTAATAAATAAAAATAAAAAATAAAAATAAAAAAGCACAGTGTGAGCCAGCCTTTCCTTCACAATTATCTGCATTGTGTAAAGTGCAATAGTAATAAAGGTGACTTGATATGCACAAACTGATACATTACACTCTAAAGCACAGGTGTCAAATTCAGTTCCTGGAGGGCTGCAGCTCTGCACAGTTTAGATCCAAACCTAATTAAACACACCTGATCAAACTGAGTCCTTCAGATTAATTGAGCGTATTGCGATATCGATGCCGCTAAATCAATATATTAAATTGATTTCTGATGGATCATGTGTGTGGTATATTGATGCTAGAAAATCAGCTTAACATAAGAGGAATTATTGAAAAAATAAGTATAAAAAAATCGAAATGTGATAACACATCACAACTGTTTTATTGTATTACTGATTAATAAAAAAAAACTACAATAAAAACTTGAACATAAAATACTTTGAAAAACAAGGCTTATTCCTTGACTGCCATGCAAACACATTTTTACATTTTATTGGCTCATAGTGGTTAATGCATCCAAACCAATAAATGATCCATGAATTACTGCCATTGTTCCCCTGAGCGGCACACTTAACATTACAGTAGTTGCTCCAGGGTGTCACTTTAGTCACTAGCTAAAAGCGTCAACCTAAATGACTGCAATTTGCCGGAAAGGAAATATTAAAAGGTTGCAATTTATGGTTAAGGTTAGATTTATGGTTGACCAATCACAGTGACAGCGCACACAAGCAATTTAGGCCTGAGTGCTGCTTAAAGAGGAGAAATGTCAGCGCTTTACAGTGGCTTTCTGCATTCATCTCAATGTTGTGGCTCGGAAGTACTTGACAATCTGGACATAATCACCTGAGCAATAAATGCCACGGGACTAATTGCTGTACAGTTACAAGATAATTACATTGGGATACTCTGATAGGTAAATGCACTGCACTAGCTGTTATGTTAAAGCTAGTAGAGAGTTTTTTAACATGTTATTTAACATAATAATAATAATAATAATAATAATAATAATAATAATCACCAGATCAGCATACACTGAATACATGGATTTACAAATTTTATTTTAAGGTAAGTGGTGGCAGACAATTTATAGGGGCTGATTTTAAACAAACAAATTTTAAAGAGTTCACACTTAGCTGGTGATTGATTATAAAGCTTGTTTGGCATGCTGTCCCGGGAGAGAGCCCTGAGCTCATAAGATCCTCGAGCCCGGGGCTCCCTCCCATTTGCAAGGTGAGAGGGGAGTTTGAGCTCAGGTAGATCTCGAGAACTCCCCTGCTGTAGTAGCTAATGAACAGATAGTGATTGCACTTATAAGATAACTACTTACTAGGAGCATGTCTATGGTGTCGATTTGGATTAGTCAATTAACTTAAGTTCCATGTTTTTGGACGGTGGGAGGAAATCGGGGAACCCGGGGGAAACCCACGTGAGTAAATACCAATAAAACAAATAAGACTTTCTCCAGAAGAAAAAATATTATCAGATATACTGTGAAAATTTCCTTCCTCTGTTAAACAGCATTTTGGAAATATTTTAAAAAGAAAAAAAAATCAAATGGGGGCTAATAATTCTGACTTCAACTGTATTTTACAGCAAATCCAAAATGTTTTCACACACGTGATTGGAATGACATGCAAGCAATCTCTCTGCAATCGCTACAAATGTTGGATTAATCTACATGTAAAAAAAGTTACTAATCTGAAGGTCACGTGCATGCTGAAATGTGGGTTGTGATCTATACGAATCACGGCTTAACCGTGGTCGGTTACACCCCTACTGTTATATGATCATTTTTCAGTAAACTACACCTTTAATTAAAGGTGACCTATTATTCCTCTTTTTACAAAGACGTAAAATAATTCTCTGATGTCCCTAGAGTGTGTATGCGAAGTTTAAGTTCAAAATAACTCACTAATTATTTTGACACTGCCCCTTTTATTCATTCATTTTCTTGTCGGCTTAGTCCCTTTATTAATCCGGGGTCGCCACAGCGGAACGATCCGCCAACTTATACAGCATTTGTTTTACGCAGTGGATGCCCTTCCAGCCACAACCCATCTCTGGGAAACATCCATACATTCTCATTCACACACATACACTACGGACAATGTAGCTTACCCAATTCACCTGTACCGCATATCTTTGGACTTGTGGGGGAAACCAGGAGCACCCGGAGGAAACCCACGCGAACACAAGGAGAACATGCAAACTCCACACAGAAATGCCAACTGACCCAGCCGAGGCTTGAACCAGCGACCTTCTTGCTGTAAGGCGAACGTGCTACTCACTACGCCACCGTGGCGCCCCTGCCTCTTTTAGGTTTAACCCAAATTGTGTCGTTTAGGCAACTGCCACTTTAAATTCAAATTAGATGGGGTTCCAGCCCTCTTTTCAAAAGAAGGTGAAGTCACAAATGTCTATGCATTGGCATAGTAGGAGATTCCAAACCCTAATGGCAGAGGGCTGCTTCTCACTCAGAGCTGTTTATGCTAATGAGGGAGAGATCATCACTAGTGGGCGGGGCTTTCCCCTCTGATGACATGTACAATGGGAGAAAGTCAAAGTGTTTCTGCAAACAGTTTTTATGTCCTGTAAGAAAAAATAAATTTTTGTCATTAGAATCTGGTTATTCATGGACTGTTGCTGCACAACTGTCTTTAACTCCCTTACTTTTTTTTAATTAACCCCCTTAATGATTTTTGCATAATAAGTCCCATTTAAACCAAACCTTCTGGACATAAACGCCCATATGAGCAGTGAAAATGGAGGTTAGGCAAGATGAATTGCGCAATAAAGAAAACAAGCGTCAGCACTTGTGTTTAATCAGCATGCAGAGGGCCAGTTCATCAGCAGTTCAATATGACATGGCCTTTCTGTTTGAAGGGCTTGTGGTTTTGTTCCCTCTGCACCCTCAGATAATGGCGGTGATGGTCTATTTTTTTCTGGGCTCAAAAGGGCAAGCCTGGCATTCGGTGTAAAACATGTTGCAGAATAGCAATTATTTTTGCATTCAAGTTTAAAAATAGACTTTATGCAGTTCAATTTGACAAGTGCATGATTAAACAGGACATATAGTACCATTTTCTGTGGCAACGAATAGTTTTTTGAAATCAAATTAGTTTTAGGTGTATCAACAAGGGCACCACGGTGGCGTAGTGGACAGCATATTCGCCTCACAACAAGAAGGTCGCTGGTTCGAGCCTCGGCTGGGTCAGTTGGCATTTCTGTGTGGAGTTTGCATGTTCTCCCCGTGGGTTTCCTCCGGGTGCTAAAGGAATACAGTATTTCACCCAACAAGGACTTATTCTCTTGAATTGTTCCACACCAATTTGTTTTGTTGAACCCAAATGAAGATATTTTAAAGAATGTTGGAAATCATTCCCTTCCATTGTATTGTTTTCTTCGACTATGGGTGTCATGGATGGATGACTATGGTGAGTAAATGAAAGAATTTAATTTTTTGGCCAAACTATCAGATTCAGAACTACTTCCACAGTTCATTTATTACATTAAGAATTACAAACATTATAAGTAGTGTAAAATGTGTTTAGACATGCAAATGCAACAGTATATAATTAAATATGCATTAATTTGCATACATTCATTTGTAGCACACGTAATTTTTTTGTGGCTCATTAGGGTCAAAAGTTTCTGGATTTGGGATCTTTTTTATCACTCCATTATTCAGAAAATGCTGTGAGCAGCCAGAGAAAAATATAACAGGCAAATTCAGTTAAAACGCATTAACATAAGTTATTAATGTACATATAGATAAAACTGGGAAGTTTGTAGTATACTTGAAGTAGGTATACTTAAAGAGTTTAGATACAAAAACCTAATGCTTTCTACAATTCTCTTCTAAAATTACAATAATGTGTTTATGCTTATGTTACATTACTTTAAATACTGTAGAATTAAAATATTCTTTACCATAAGTGAAACCTACACAGAAAAATGCTGATTTTAGAAGAAAATTTCAGTGTAATGAAAGAAACAATTGAAAGCATTTTTAGGATGCTATTTTCAGCCTAAACTCTCGAGGAAACTTAACCGTTTTATATTTTGTCAGTTTAGTGGCTAAGTCGTACTAATACCCATGAGTTCAGTTTTACAAAAATGTAAAATTTTTAATCTTTGTGTATTGTTCAAATTTAATACCCTTTCATATGTTGGGGGCTGTTTTTGCCCCATTGACTTTATAAAGTTTGATTGCAAAGCCACGACGCCAAATAATCATGCTCGATTGCTGGTGTTTTTCCCTGTTGGGAAGAAGTAAAACTTAATTATAACTGTCAATTATCAGTTGACAGCATTTAATCCTTTAGATAGGCCTATGCAAAAAAAGTTTTTGACTTTAATATGGAGTTCTATGGAGTAAAACAGCAAATTATAGCGTACATGCATACATACACTGAGGCCCAATCACATTTCTATTTTTTGTACCCCTACCCCTTCCCCTTGGCCCTTGAAACAGAGTGTGAAGAGGAAGTGCTTCAAATTTAGTTTATTTTAGTGTTTTTTTGTTTTGTTTTTAAACCATGATGGTAAAACACAAATGCGGTTATGAATGTATTAAATTTGTGTTTGTTTGTTGTAAATATTCATAATAATGCCAAAAGAATACTAATTTGTGCATCTTCTTACTTTAGTGTGCAGCCATGCTGCTATTGTAGATGGTGTATTCTGGGAAATTTTCTTATTTTGAGTGTGGTCCTGGAAAATCTCAGTTTGAAGGTGTATCAGGCCCTTCC
>CAIGQQ010029922.1:1076047-1090619 GCA_903798035.1 Danio albolineatus | reverse complement strand
AATTCCAATAGGGCCTACGCACCGTTACGGTGCTCGGTCCCTAATAAGAGAAAAATACCTTTACGGGTTGATAGTGGGATGTGGTTGTAAAATACAGGAGAATTACTGGAAAAACGGGAGGGTTGACAGGTATGAACCCAGCATTTTTAGAGCATATTAATTTTACATCTATTGTTTTATATATACCCCCAAACATACTGTAGTTGACTGACATTTGACTGATATTTTGGAAAATCCCAATATATACTTCAATTTACTGGTATGTCATGTAGGAAAATTAAAAAAATTTAAATGTAATATCGACATAAAAATAAATAAAAATAGAAATTAACAGATATTTTGGGAAATTATGTACAAACACAATTGGTGGGTTAAAAATGACATAAAAACAAAATGTCCATATTATGTCCATGTCCATGTCAATACTAGACTTAAATTAAAATAGCAACTTTTAATTTCTAAACTGTTATATATAGAGTCAAATATAGAGTGCTAACATATTAAGTACTAATTGCCTTTGCTTAGCAGACACCACTTATGTTTTTTGATGACTCTGAAAAAATTATACATTTCAAAGTCATAAATAATGTATTAAACAGAGTTGTGCACATCCCACCTGGTGTCCCCTCTTACCTCTCCTGTATGACTAATACAAACATTTATTATGCTGAAGTTCAGCAGTGATGTCTGTCCAATGGGCAGAAAATGTCACAGATCATTTTAGTTGCCTGAGTGTAAAAGTAATGTAATTATGAGGGCTTGTGCGGCTGCATACCTGAAGAGCTCCTGCACAGACACTGACTCACCACAGCACACACACACAGCTTTGTTTGGGTGAGTACGAGCATGTATTTGCGTATGTGGTTACATTATGTAAGAGGACAAAGTTGCCTGGGCAATGGAGAAGTGTACGCAGCACAGAAGACTGAAACAAATTTGTAAGTGTTGTGACGCAAGTGGTTTTTTGCTGGTTTCAGCATGATGCCGTTATCATTTTCACATTCTGTGGCACGTTGCTTATACAGTAAATCCCTTTGTGATATTCTGTTCCCCAAGGGGTGCTAGTCTGAGAATGAATCGCATTTTGAGGCAACTGTGTCACTAACCAGCTAAAACTAGACTTAAGTTAATTAAGGGTACATTAGTAATAGGCACCTATAGGCAATGTATAGGCAACACTTACAGGGCCGTGCAGCAACGCACAAACATGTAAAATATTAAAAATTAAAGAATTACAATGCATGTCAAAAATTGCATGTATCTGAATTATCGATTTGCAGTAAAGCGTTCTGTCTTTGCACTTGCAAATTCCACTATATGTAAATAACTCTTCCACAGAGAAAGCACAATTGGCTTTTAACTATGTGTGAAATGAGATTGGTTTATTGCACACTGCACCCAAAACACACCCATTACTCATTAAGAGAATAGGTACATCCAGCCAGATCTCACGAGGAAACGTAACTATTTTACATTCAGTTTAGAGGCTAATTCGTAGTCATAAAATGTACGATTTTAAAAAGGTGGCATGGCACCCAACCCTGCCCCTAAACCAAACCTTCATTGCTGGATGAACAAATTGTACTAAATTGTATGAGATTGTACGAAGAAATACAAATTAGCCACTAAATCAAAAAAGTATGAATTACTGTGAGATTGTGTTGGTAGGTACATCCCTTTTAAGCCATTAAAGTGGACTTGAACAAGCCCTACAGTAAGAACACTTGCTGTGCACTTTGGAACCTAAAATAGGGCCCTTTATTAAACGTTTTCAATTATTGCCAATGCTGAAAACTGTGCTTAAAATGTTGAGCTGTGCTTAAATATGTTTTAAAATTAAAACTTTTATTTGAAAGATGAATCTAAGAATTTTCTCTTAATTCTGAAGTGAGAATTGAGGCTTTTCAAAGCGTCTTGCGTGTGAGGAACATAAGCAACTATTTTTGTAGTTGACAAAGTACTTAAGTACAATTATGGTCAAATCCAAAGTGTGTTAAAAAAGAAATATTTAAATTGTAAACCTAACTTTAACTTAACTATTGGCTTTGTCCATATTTGTGACCCTGGACCACAAAACAAAAAATGTCTTAAAATTTATTGATTTTGCTTTTATGGCAAAAATCATTAAAATAAAATATCATTTTCCATGAATATGGATGTTATAAATGTCTAATCAAATGTCTAATCTGATCTAATCAAAATCAAAACTTTACTAAAACTTTACTAAGACTAAAGTTTGATTTCTTAGAACCCTCAGAACTCTCTGGCAAATATTGTCCAATGGAAAGCATGCTTATTTATTATTTTTTTATTTATTTTTTATTTTTTTAAACACAACTCATCTCAGAGATGGTTGTTCTGATTAAATTTGACACTTGTTTTTAACAATGCTTTTTTTTTTTTAAGTACTATGTGTGAAATTTAATGGGTTAAATACTTTCAGAGTTGTGGCTGCTAAAAAAATATTCACCTCTGCTTCAGGGATTTAGTCACACCAATGGTTGAAGGCAGTGAGGCTGTTTCAGACCAATCAGAAAAGCATTGTAATATCTGGAAAAGTTTATAAAAGATTAGATTTTGCACATTTAACTGAGAAATTAAAGTGTAAAAACTGCACACTTCACCTTCAGCAGGGCATGAAAATCTCTAGCATGGTTGATGGCTGGCATGCATGATATGGAGAAACCTCTTTCTGAAGCCCAAAACAAAATCTAACTCTGCATAGACCAGTGAATCCAGGCCTCAGTTTACTGAACTAAGTCCATCCATCACGAGGGCCACAGGAATCAGCGGCAGGACGTCAAATGACTGATGAGGTAAGAACTCTTTCCAGGGTTTGACTGGATGCAGGAATGCAGTCCAGATGACAATGACAGAGAGAAAGGCCTTCTGAAGAACAGGAACCCATCACTGTCACAGCCTATGAAGAGCAAAACAAAGTTAAAACAGTATGTTTCCTCTGCTTTTTATGGGTTAAACATTTAAAAACAGACATTAATAATTCCCTGATGTGCTTTGAAATGCACCGCTTTGATCAATGTTTGATGTAATTTCAATTGAAGCTCCACCCCTTTTTAAAATTTGCATAACACCTTTTCCAGAGTACTTGAGTTAAACCACATCAGACTCACGACAGCAGTTAGTCTAATTATTTTTAATTCATTCATTCATTCATTTTCTTTTCGGCTTAGTCCCTTTATTAATCTGGGGTCGCCACAGCGGAATGAACCGCCAACTTATCCAGCATTTGTTTTACGCAGCCGATGCTCTTCCAGCTGCAACCCATCACTGGGAAACATCCATACACACTCATTCACACTCATACACTACGGACAATTTAGCCTACCCAATTCACCTATAGCACATGTCTTTGGACTTGTGGGGCAAACCGGAGCACCCGGAGGAAACCCACGCAACCACGGGGAGAACATGCAAACTCCACACAGAAATGCCAACTGACCAGCCAGGGCTCGAACCAGCGACCTTCTTGCTGTGAGGCGAATGTGCTACTCACTATGCCACCGTGGCGCCCTAATTTTTACACGTTAATATTTTTAAAAACCCTTTTAGGAGGAACTACCCTTTTTTGGGATGGAGGGGGGGGGGCTCATTTTACACTCCCCTAGAGTTAAACAGATGCATTTTATTATTTTTGAATCCATTCAGCGGATCTCTGCGTCTGGCAGGAGCACTTTTAGCTTAGCTTAGCATTAATCATTGAATCTGATTAGACCATTGGCATATCCGTTAACATTTTCATAAAAGAGGTTCGATGATATTCCCATTTAATTAATTAATTAATTAATTAATTAATTTATATATTTTTTTATTATTTTTTTATTTGCCAGATCAGCAACTTATGGCTATTTCATGGCAAAATGGACAAACATAAAAATATTACATGATGAAAACAAATTTGTATTTGAATTTAAAAAAATACATGAACAAATATATAAATAGAAATAAATAAAAATTCACAAAAAAATGTTCAAAGTTAAATATGATTTTTCAGTTCTACTTTTGCTAATTAATTCAAGGTTCTTCCTGGTGGTTCCTTTTTTAAAATGTCCATCAGAGTACTCTCCTTATAAAAATGTTGTCTAATAGTGTTCAAACTTCCACATTCCAACAAAATATGTTTCATGGTAAAAGCAGCTTGGCAGTAAATACATTTAAGTGGTGCTTCGTTACTCAGTTTATACAAATGAGCCAACCTAGAATGTCCATTTTGACATCTAGCATAGACAGTTTTTTTATACATTCACATTTAACGTCACACTTCATTTTGATGGCCCGTTTGTTGAATTTGAGTTACATCGCAACAAATTCTTATTAGATTATAAGTAGACTGTTAGGTTAGGGTTGGGGTTGGGGTTAGGGGTTAGTGTAAGCTGACATGTACTTGCAAAGTTTCTTATCGTCAGTTAAATGTCTGTTGAATGTCAGTAACACCAGATATTAAGCAGACAGTACTAATACTCAAACGGACCATCAAAATAAAGTGTTACCCCATTTCAAGCTTGACCATTCTGTAGTTACATCGTGTACCAAAGCTGATGGAAATTAAAACTTGCTATTATCTGGGCCAATTAGCAACAATTTTACACACTATTTTAAGTCAAATCAACTTATTGCTTAAAAGGCAATGGGTTTACTTCAACTAAGTCAACTAATCAATTTTCACAGCATTGCTAGATATTAGCTCCAATAATGTCTGACCAGTAAAGTTTTTTTCCACCTCAGCAATGCATAATGTGGATTGTGCAGTTGCAATGCTTCGGCGCACAGCATTTGTGTTTGTATTTGAGCACGTTTAAGGCCTCAAACCCTAAAATACGCACTGAAAAATAACAAGCAAGACAAGACATTAAGAGCCTGCGTCAGCATTAACGTTGTCAATGTTAGTGAACCCCCAGCCGGCTTTGCAGTACAGTATTAGCACTGTTTTATCACTCATCTTTAAATCTAACCTTTTCTCTTTCTCTCTCAGCTCTCTTGTTTTTTTGGCTCGGGTTCGTGACTAATCAGCACAGGCTCAGTGAAGTGTGTGGGTGTCCTCAGCGCGGTAAAGAAAAACTCTGCTCTTCTGCACATACCACTTTTAACTTCGACATCTGAAGCATGAAATTTGGTCAGAAAGTCCTCCCATGTAGAAAAGGCACATATTGATACAGTACCTGTGACTGGACACCCGTTAGATTGGATTGAGCATGCTCAATTTCAGCGCAAACTGAACCAGAGGCCACAGATCCAGACTTAAATGTGAGTGCGGCAGGAATAAGGTTTGGAAATTTGGTTTACCTCCAGGCCTGGTTTGTGCATTCAGTTCATTCAGAACGACAGACTCATTACGGGGGAGAGAAATTATATGTGGAGGTAAAAAGAGAAAGCAGACAATGGAAGGTTCAAAGCGTTTTAACAGAAGGTCAAGTTCAACACGTCAGACGCTGGACAAAACACAAAATGATTTCTTTTAGACTTTCTTTCATGCCTTTAAATGTAAGCTCTGTTACAAAACTCAGTGAGCTGCTTTGCTTTTTGTGCATCGTCAACTACATAGACAGAATATTACATTATATTTTATAAAAGCATTTTTCTATTGACGGATAAGAACTGCACCTTTTATGCATAGAATTGAGACTTTTGTTCACAGAACTGCAAGGAAAAAAAACTGCAATTACAGAAAAAGAAATCACATCTGGATTCATTATTCCACGGAGGAAAAAAAATAAACCATTAATTAATAACAATAACGCACAATTTTAATTAAGCACAATTTAAACTCATAAATATGTGTTTGTTAATTGAAATTGAGAAATATAAACTTTATATCTTTTTTACTTATTATAAATACAAAATATACATTTTAAAATAATATAGATTTTAAAGTTATTATAATATAAATTATGAGGAGAAAAGAATTTTGAAAAAATGTTTTAATATTGCATAAATAATTATTAACTGGTGGAGGAAATGTTTTATTTTAAAAAAATGGTGGTAAAGTTCAACATTTTGTAAACAAAAAAAAAAAGAGGTAAACAAATAATATAAATTTACACAAAGTAGCATGATAACCCCAAAATTGTGAAAAAAAATTAAGAGGTGGGTATAAAATGAAATTGAATTCAACTTATTTTGTGACCAAATTGAAATGAGAAGAAAAGCTCATAATTAGAGGATGTAAACAGAATTACAAAATGACAGTTAAGAGATATAAACCCACAATCATGTTTAAATTAATTAATTAAAATAATTATAATTAAAATGCTGGGCCTAAAAATCTAAATTGTGACAAGCAATTTGAAATCTCAATTGTGATCTTGATGACATGGTAACAAAAAGAAAGAGAAAAAAAGCAAAGGGAAAAACCCAAAATAAATTAATAATCCTGAGAACAAAAAGTTAATAATTTGGAAATGTAAGATATAAACTTAATTATTAGCGACAAAATGGCCTATATGCACAGCTTGTGTTTTTCAGCCAATGATGAACTACCAGTGAAAGGTTTATGTAATTCAAATATAACTAGTTAAATAGACTTAAGCATCTATTTGATTGTTAAAGCGTAAAAAGAGATTTGTGAAAGGCCAGCCCAGAAATTCCATTAAAAATACTGAGGTAAAATTAATTTCCATAATTTAAAGACATGGCACAAAAATATATAATTTAATGCAGTGTTTCTTGTTTGGTCTGAGACCCACTTTATATCGTATCTCATCCAGGCAGTAAAGATCAGCTGTTGTTTTAAAAATAAGTTAGATCCTAAACGTGGCGATTTTGTAAGGGATGACAATTCACCAGAAGTTCTAATGCTGGATGGCTGAAATTAAAAGTCTGTGTGCATATACCCCTTCACCTTTTTATAATATGGCAGAAAAAAAAACAGGAACACCTCTATCAAATTCTGATCTTATAATTGAGGCATAAAAACTGACAACTGAGAAAAAGTCAAATCAAGATTAAAAAAAATAATAATTGCAAGACTGACTATTAAACGATTATGAGTATCTAACTTTATAAAATACATCTTAATTTGTTTATTTCCCCTAATTTAATGAAACATCAGAAACATTAAGATATAATGTTTAATTTAAAAATTTAAAACTTTCTAAAAAAAAAAAAAGTTAAAGTATATTTACCATATTTGATTCTGTAAAGCTTATGGTTTACTCCACTTGTAACAATATACAAGCAGAGTATATATATATATTCAATCCTACCTTTCCAAAAAGACTCCTTTGCAGTTGGCTCTCTCGGTTTACAAACAAATGTAAATCAAATATGACAGATATTCTTCATGCATCTACACATACAGCTAATTCCACTTTAAATAAATCCATTAATTAGTAGGTTAAGCATTTGGTGATTCACATCATTTCATTTACGATTTTGAATTGCATTAAGAACCTGATCTGTATTCTTTCGACATTTGATGTTGGAAATTCAAATCTACAGTTTAACAAAGTAACTTCTATTAAAATTTTAGAGTATTATATATTGTATAAGAAGTTTTTTTTTAATTGTATATGTTGTTTATTTGGTTTCCTTTGATTTTTTGTTTTGTTTAACCATAAACACTTCAGACAAACACGTCCCTTACTTTAATAGAATGTGTTTGTCTAGTATGTAATGACTGTTGTCAACCAGAGGGACGACAACATGCATATTTAATGAATATAAACAGTAATGGTGCATGTATATCACTCAGTGTAAATCATCACTTTTCTGTGTGATCCCCGTAATGGTTATATTTCTAGTCTTTCAAACCAAATATTTATTTCTCAAACTTTTGTCATTCAAAAAACAATATTCTTTTTTTAAAAAAAGTCTAATCTATTGTATGTAAAGAAGCATTATATTGTATAAGAAGTAACATAAAAATAATTGACAATATTACGTAACAGAAAAAGTGCTGGCAGTGCATTAGCACGTCAACCCAGTCAATATATCACTTCAAACTATTAAAATTGTCTTTAAAAAAAGTCACCTTTTTGAACTTTTCAACATCAAAACTTTCTAAAGGAAACATCAAGATCCTATAAAGCAATTCAAAGGCATAAATAAATGAGGAAATCCAATGAATTCAAAATAACACTGTTTATTTACGGACATTATTTAAAGCGAGCACACCACTTCAATCCTTCCATGTGCTC
Organism: Danio albolineatus; assembly: GCA_903798035.1. Lineage (NCBI taxonomy): Eukaryota > Metazoa > Chordata > Actinopteri > Cypriniformes > Danionidae > Danio > Danio albolineatus. Next base: position 1,082,466 of record CAIGQQ010029922.1, on the reverse strand, counting down.
GCTTTCTTTGATTCGGTGCTTCTGATTGAATTAAAGATCCCCTGCTAATAATCTCGTGTGGTCGGGCAATTTGGTCTTTTATGCCAGTGCGCATGGGTCTTTCTTAAGCACTAACACTCGTCGGTCTCTGATCAGGGAACCGAGTTTATCTGCTTGTAATTGAAGGAGCTCACAGGTGCTTCTTGATGAGGGCTTCAGCTCTGTTTGTTCTCGTTCATCTACTGTGGGTTGTCAAACCAAGACTTAAAAAAACAGCTTTATTTTATTAATGCTAATTGGGTTATCATCAGTGTGCGAATTATACTGACTATATGGGTCAACATTGTTTTTAGGTAGGCTAATGTTAGTTTGTGCAGCCTAATATGCGCCATGCTTCAGTGAAACAAATTCATACTTCCATGTGCGTGAATGAGTGCCTATTAAAATGCAAAGTATGCGTCTAATTTTACTTTTCTTTTAGGTTATATGAAGATGCAGACACCTATTTTACAAGAAAAGTGTTTTTTTTTGAACACTTACTGTGTCTATCGGTGCTCTCTCCTGGTTTCACACGCTGACTATGTTCCCGCATAAACTACAAGGCGCGATCTTGTCCTGACAATGGTACGAACCGTTATAGGGGTGGTCAAATGTATATTTATACCATCTATATATTTTTTATTGATATTATTACTTAAGTAACAGATCAGAGGAAACTTTTAATCCCTAATAAAAAGGCAGACCCCAAAACATCTCGTTTTGACTCCTTTGACTCCGGATCATGCATTAATTAGGTGGATTAAACCCCCCTCTAATTCGCATTCCTGGTTAACATAACCACTATTAGATAATGTTTTGATTAAATTATATAAAAGTAATAGATTTTTAATACAGCATACTTTTTAAAACGCCATTTTGAGCAATTTATAGGACGTTTAGCATTTCAGCAGATTTGACCTAATTAAACTCATCAGCTAAGAAACACTAGGCTATATATATTTATAGAGACAGTACCTTATGTATACACTGTAGATAGAAAGTCATTAATTATACTTTGAAACAAAGTGTGTAAACCTGCTGCCTTAAAAGCTATAAATTGACTATTAAGAGATTAAACCTGTTGGAACTATTAACTTGGCTTCATTATTATAATTATATAATTCATTTTCCTTTGGTTTAGTCCCTTTATTCATCAGGGGTCACCACAGCTGAATGAACCGCTAACTTTTCCAGCATATGTTTTACACAACAGATGCCCTCCACAAAGGAATGCCAACTGGCCCAGCCGGTACTCAAACCACCTTCTTGCTGTGAGGCGACAGTGCTAACCACTGAGCCACCGTGTTGCTCATGCACAGTTCATTTACTTAATCATTTCAGGGCAACAGGTTTACTCACTTTCCATAAGTAGTGGCATAATTGCTTAAAAGTTTAAAACAGTAATCCGGTAATGTCAATTAGTCTCTTTTTACAGTGTAGTGTTATAAATGTGACACCATTCACCAGCTTTGAATGTTATCACTCGGTTGAATGGGCATTATCAGTGGTTATCAGCTAATAGATAATGGCCAGTAGGGGCCTTCTGTGCTTATTGGTAAGCTCAGAATGCTGTTCTCATCCATCCACGTGGTTAATCAGCTATACTAATAGAGAAGACTCCAGATCCAGATCTGTTTTTACATTAGTGTGACGGTTGGGTTTAGGGTATGGGTAGGGGTAGACGTTAATAAAATACAATTCAAGAGTTCACCCTTATGCTTAGCGTTTATAGCAGGTTTGGCATGCTGTCCCGGGAGAGAACCCTGAGCTCAGAGATATTTGAGCCCAAGGCTCCCACCCAGTCAATAAGCATATAAGGAGATCAGATAGGTCTCGAAAGCTCCCCCTTAGAAAAGGGGGGAAAAAAGGAGGAGATGGGGTGGAAGGGGGGATTCTTCCAAAATGAAGGTAGAGCAGTAGGGAAAAAATGGTCTGTTTATACTAAGCTTGAATCGCTCTGATTGGATTATTGCTGATTACAGATGATCAGCCAGGCATGCTAATCATATCACGTGCTCCTCTCGAAATAGTTTATGAAACTTCACTTAATGGGAAATTTAATAACTAATACAAATAATTCTTGTTAGCTTCCAGCCGCAGCTGCATGTTGTGGGAGGATGACCAGTAGGCGCACTAGGTCTTTACTAGACCATATCTATCAGCTGATAACCACTGCATGCCAGTTCAATCGAGTGATAACATTCAAATCGGCTGCACTATTTATACACCTAAATTAAATATTATTTGAATATGTTTTAATGTCTTTAAATGTTACTTAATATTTCTTTGTCCTCTTTTAATGAAATTACAAGCAATTTATGAGTGAAAATGGTTTAATCTGTTTAACTGTTGTATATCACATTTGTTTCTTTTAAGCTGTAGCAAAAGTTGCAAAACAACGTGTGAATATGTATTGTGAAATCTAGTTATTTACCTTAAGGCCCCAATATACTTGCGCTGAAATTAAACGAACAAACTGATGTTACATCAAAATCAGGCCAAAATTAAGTGCCTTTGGAGTTTTGAACCTTTGAACTCCCATTGGTCCATGGAGATTACGTAATAGGTAGGTGTGGCTCTGATTCTCCGCCTTCTTCTGCATTCTCTGGTTCATATTCCTCTGTTCAGTCAGTTGAGGTTAGACATCCGCCAGTAAAACATTAATATCAGAGAGCTGCTAAATAATAGAAATCAAAGTGAACATTTTTTAATTTACGGTAATTATTTTTTTGCATTGATCTACCATATAAATAAAAGTGACAGGATTTTATTTGACTAGACATCCATATTGCTATGATCAGATGCTTTCTTTACCGTTTTCTCACTGCTGAGAACAACTCATACGTTCATAATGGGGCAGAAATATAATAAACGATGATGAGGCCAGATTCAGTGATTGTAATTTTAATCACAAAACAGATTATTAAGCAAAATGTACATCCTGTTAAATCAAAGTGAACAATGTTTTTAATTTATAGTAATTATTTCTCGCATTGATCTACTATGTGAAGTTTATTTTTAAACTAATTTCGAGGGGATCAGGTGCAGATGATTGCTTGCAGCTGGTCCAGCATTATTCAAGTTATGATTCACCAATCAGATGATTCCTAAGCCACTATAAATACCCTAAGTTCCATATCACAGCCATCTTCAATTTGAAGAATCCCCCCTTTCACCCCTACTCATCCTCCTTTTCTAGATAGGTGGCACGGTGGCCCAGTGGTTAGCACTGTTGCCTCACAGCAAGAACTGGTTCGAGTCCTTACCAAGCCAGCTCACGTTTCTGTGCGGAGTTTACACGTTCTCCCTGTGCTCACATGGGTTTCCCTCGGGTTCCCCGGTTCCTCCCACCGTCCATAAACATGCAACTGAAGTTAATTGGCTAATCCAAATCGGCACCATAGACATGCTCCTAGTAAGTAGTTATTTCTTAAGAGAAATCATCTGCTCAATAGCTACTACAGCAGGGGAGTTCTACCTGAGCTCAAACTCTCCTCTCGCCTTGCAAACGGGAGGGAGCCCCGGGCTCGAGGATCTTATGAGTTCAGGGCTTTCTCCCGGAACAGCACGCCAAACAAGCTTTATAATCAATCATTAGATAAGTGTGAACTCGAAATAAATAAAGTGACAGGGTTTATTTGACTAGACATCCACATTGCTATGATCAGATGCTTTCTTTATTGTTTTCTCACTGCTGCCATTATAATTAGTGTATGTTTACATTGTTATTGAGCGGAAAGTATGCTACACATGCTTTACATATTCATCTCAACGCTGTTGTGAGTATATCAGGGCCTTAAAGTTCAGACTATTCTCATTTTAACTCTTTATTTACTCCCTGAACCACTAAATCATTTATAAATAATACATTTTATAATGCAGTGTTTCAGGTGTAAAGCTGTCACATGGAGTAATACAGACTTTCTGTGAACAAAAAAACATGAATCATGACAAGGAGTAAAAGGAAATGACAAACAAAAAGCAAAAGTCCAAAATCAACACCTTTTTATTTTCATATAATTTCATAAAGGATGAGTGCAAAGAAAGAGCTTGTGATGTGTACCAGTCGCTAAGCCATGGACCATAAGGCATCAGTAAATACAAGCTTTATATATACTTACAACAAATACATAATACAAAAAAACTCAATCATGGAGGCCATCAAAGAAATCAGCAAAGACGCGCACAAAATATCAGAAAAGAAACGCAAACCAGAGCGATGGAAAAGTGTTGATGAATAATCAACGACCACCAAGTAAATGCATGGATGGAAAGTAGGAAAACAAAAACATTAACAACAACACACGCACACACACACACACACACACACACAGAGAACAACTCATACATTCATAATGGGGCAGAGATGTAATAAATGATAATGAGGTCGGATTCAGTGATTGTAATATTAATCACAGCAACAGATTAATAAGCAAAATCTACAGCCTGTTAAATAGGCCTGATATGGAAGCTGCTAATAATGGTTGTTAACAAGATCCCGTCTTCTCGCAATTTGACAAAAACACTGTCCCGGACATCCTCGTTTCAAAAAAATATATATAAACATCATAGCACAGTCATTTATTCATAGGTTTAAAACGGTGCCCTACTAGGCCTGATATAGATTTTAAATATCATCTGTTATTACTTTTTCAGTTGATCACGTTGTTTAATCTGTAAAACTACTACTGTATGGAACCGGGGTTCGTAGCATGAAGAAATCCCCCTTAAAAATGTCCTCGGCGTGTAAAAACGATCGACCGTACAAATATAAACGCCCACTTGACGACATCTGTATTTTTGTGATCCTAAAATAGACTTCAAAAAGAACAGCAGCAACAAGTTTGTGAGCACTGGCACTGTTTATGACCCAAAAACCATGGCTTTTTTAAACGAGTGAGCAGATTGTCTGTACCCAGAGTGCATGGCGCTGATATGGTGGAGAAAGCGGGATAGCAGTTTAGTTTAAGCCATACCTAGCGAGCGACACCGACCTCCACACCGATCCGTGTTACAACATGGACACTCCAGAACTTGCAACATGCAACAGTCATAATAATGAGATGTCGTTTATAATAATATACAAATGGTGGAAAGTGCACTATTACTCATGGTGCTGTGTGTTCTCTACAATATAACATGTGTGTAGCCTAGTACAAACAAAGCAAAGCTAAAACATTCGTATGCACTGATAAGAAAAGGTTCGTAAGTGTGATAGATACAGTCTGTCATATCTATCCCTTTCTTTGTAGGCTCAGGAATAGCAGTTTACCTCTAGGTAATTCTGTTTTTGTCACAGTTAGGCATGATACAATTCAAGTGTCGATAATATACATAAACACGCTCGGTTACGGCGCCTTTGTGCGAACGCGTCTTTCTATATAGGCAAAGTAAATGAGTGACACAGCTGCACGCGCTACTTTATCTACAATGCGAAAGGAAGGGAGAGAAGTTCTTCGCATTCTCGGAAACGCTCGTCTCCCTGGTTACGGTAAAGCTTCGGAATGTCCGCGCGTAAAAATCAAAGGACAGGATGGAGTTCCGTGAAACACATACAGCGTGAATGACGAAATGAACAAGTAAAACAAGTTCAAAAGGGTACATTTGTCAAATCGAAAAAAATAAATACATTCATCAAACGACTGAATTCCAAAACAAGAAGAAGAAAAAACAATACAGACAAAAAGTTGAATAACACTAGTATCAGTTTTTATAAATAAACAAAAAATGCACTGCAGAGGTTCAAAGAAAGAAAACATTCACTGAAAGTGGACTCTTTGAAGATAATGAGAAATAATCACAAGCAGTTGATATATGCAAAACAGATCAAACATTTAGCGAAAACAGAAACAGAAGTCAAAAAAAGAGAGAGAGAAAACATCTGCCTTTCAGAACCAAATGATACACCAGAAAATACTGTGTGCTCTAAATATGTTAGATGATCACGACGTTTGGGAAAAGTCGCTAAATACAGCAGAATACATGCACCACTCTTGTTAGATTCTCTCAGTCGCGTAGACTGACTCCATTTTAACCTCACGATTTTTTATTTTGTTTGTTTATTTATTTTATAAACAGGCAGTTTTGAGTTTAGCTCATTTCACATACTCAGCTGATTTCCAGAAGTGTACTGGGTGAGACAGGCGACGGTTCCGTTTCGGCAGTTTCTCCAGTAGTTCCATGAGCTTGGAGAAGCTGGGCCGCTCTTCCTGTTCATACGCCCAACAGAACAGCAGGATGTCCTGCAGAGAAAAAACAATCTGATCAAGTATAGGTTCAAATTTGACTTTAAAGTCCCTGTGATATCAAAACAATGTTTTTTACATGTTAGTATCAGTATCTTAGTCTTAAGGATATCTATCTATCTATCTATCTATCTATCTATCTATCTATCTATCTAT
>CAIGQQ010029922.1:1053673-1064263 GCA_903798035.1 Danio albolineatus | reverse complement strand
ATATAATATAATATAATATAATATAATATAATATAATATAATATAATCGCCTCACAGCAAGGTCGCTTTCTTTTTGGCCTAGTCCCTTTATTAATCTGGGGTTGCCACAGCGGAATGAACCACCAAGTTATCCAGCATATGTTTTACGCAGCGGATGCCCTTCCAGCTGCAACCTATCACTGGGAAACCTCCATGCACACTCATTCACACACATACACTGGACAATCTAACTAACCCAATTCACCTTACCATATCTTTGGACTTGTGGGGGGAAAACGGAGCACCTGGAGGAAAATCACGCTAACATGCAAACAGAAATGCCAACTGACCCAGCCGGGGCTCGAACCAGCGACCTTCTTGCTGTGAGGCGATTGTACTACCCACTGCGCCACCGTGCTGCCCATAATCTAATCTAATCTAATCTAATCTAATCTAATATAATCTAATATAATATACAGAAATATTTATCAAATGCAGTGTCATTTATACATTTTGAATGCCTTAAAGACTTTAAATTTAGCATTTTACATCTAAAGTCCCCAAACGCTGACACTATAAAGCGACAATTGCAGCGGAAATACATTTCTGTGAGTAAAAATTAATTCAGTTAGATCCCTGTGTGACAAAAGGCAGAGGAGCAGTGAGGGGTGAAAGCTGCGAGCGGGACAGAGCCAAACCCACCCAAAGGCAAAGACGTCAGACTGTTTGGAGAAGGGAAGCTGGTTTTCTGCCGTCTCGGGGGAAAGCTGACGGATGAGCTCAGGAGCCAGATGACACAGCCAGCCGCTTGGGATCCGCAGCTTATCCTTCCTCCGACTGGAGAGAAAGAGAGAAGTTCAAAACATGATCAGTCTCTGCGCGATGAGTCAGATTTATTGGTGATGCACAAAAGGTCAGAAAACAAAACAAAAGATCATTAAGGTGACGATACGGTCACAGAAACACAATAGAGAGCAAGAAATGATTAGTCTCACAGATTATACACAATCAAGTCTACAAATGAAAACGCTTTTTAGACTATTTTATTTATTCGTTCATTCATTCATTTTCCTTCAGCTTAGTCCCTTATTTATCTCAGGTCACCCCATCGGAATGGACCACCAACTATTCTGGTATACGTTTTGCACAGCAGATGCCCTTCCAACCACAACCTAATCTTGGGAAAAACCCCCACACTCTCTCACACACGCTCATACACTCATACACTACGGCCTATTTAGTTCATCCATTTCTCCGCATGTCCTTGGACTGTGGGGGAAACTTGAGCACCCGGAGAAAACCCACGTGAACATGCAAACTCCACACAGAAATGCCAACTGGCCCTGCCAGTAATTGAACCAGCAACCTTCTTGCTGTGAGGGGACAATGCTAACCACTGAGCCCCAAACATTTTTCAAGAGTTCACACTTAGCTAATGATTGATAATAAAGCTAGTTTGGCATGCTGTCCCGGGAGAGAGCCCTGAGCTCATAAGATCCTCGAGCCCGGGGCTCCCTCCCGTTTGCAGGGCGAGAGGGGAGTTTGAGCTCGGGTAGATCTCGAGAACCCCCCGCCCTCCTGCTGCTTATAAATTGCTATGAGGGTATGCAGCTGGTGGAATTTGGTTATGGTGCTGATTTGTTTAAGTCAATTTACTTATGCCTCATGTTTTGGACTGTGGGAGGAAACCAAAGGACCCGGGGAAAACCCACGCGATAACGAGGAGAACATGAACTCTGCACAGAAATGTCAACTGGCTGGGTAGAGGCCCGAATCAGAGGCATTCTTGCTGTGAGGCAACAGTGCTAGCCACTGGGCCACCGTGCTGCCCTATAGAGGGAAAGGGAGGAGAGGGGGTGGAAGGGGGGATTCTTCAAGATGAAGATGACTAAGGTAAGATGCTTTGGTTATTTATACTAAGTTGAGAATTGTCTGATTTGGTGGATTGTGCATAAGCTTGACTCTGGGCCAGTCGTGTCAATCATAAGCACGTGATCCACTCAAAATTAGTTTATAAATAAACTTCACTTAGGACAAATTTCACAGGATTCTAAAACTACTGGAATTATAGCGTTCATTCTGACCACTTAAGTAAAAGGAGTAACACAATTTAGTTTTATTTTTTTTATCTCTCTCTACATCTATATGTGGTTTATGAGGACCTTCCATAGGGGGAATGTATTTTATACTGTAAAAAAATGCTTATAATATAGCATTACCCAATCCATACCCCAAAACCCAATCCTCACAGGAAACCTGTGGCCAATTTCGAATGCTAAAAGACCCCATTAAGTATGATTAAGCATTTTGAATTACAAAAACACAAGGCCTCCTCATAAACCTTATTAACTTTGTCATGCTAAAAAGTCATACCCATACAAATTTGTCCTTGTAAATAACAAACACATAAACAAGTACACAAATTTGTTGTAAAAAATGAAAAAAGGTTAATCAGAAATTGCTACCAAATTTCACATATTACAAAGATACATCAAGTATCATTAAGTTAAATCAATAATTAAAAATAAAAATACTGAAAATATTTTGTAAAATAAAAAAAAATAAAAAAAATAGTAACATTTTTTATAATACACAGTCTTATTGTAACTGATCAGAGACGAGGCAGAGACAGATTAACAGAAAGAATGGATATTTAAAGAAACTTTAAACAATGTAAAGGAGGTTGTTCAGAACAGAAATATCATAAATATCGATATAATAAAAAAATAAAAAATAAAAAAACAAACAGAACTTAACTTCGGGTGGTAACTGAAACAAGATGATGCCGGTTGGAGGTAAACACAATACAGGATTTACAGCACGAGATAACAGATGGGATAACAGGTAAACTGGTGAGCAGACAAACAGGCAGACAGGATACAACGACAGATAAATGCCAGAGAAATGAGTCCACTGAGGTACTAACAAGTAGATCAGACAGTGAATGAGTGAATGTTCCAGGCTTATGTAGTGTGAGCGGGTGATGAGCAACAGGTGAAGGTGATTAGACTTCTAGTGATTGTGGATGTGCAGGTCCAGTAAATGAATCTGACTGTCCGGAATGATTCCTGACACTCATTGTACAGTGTGTACAGTGTAAGTCTATTTTCTAAATGTAATACAAATACTGCAAAGTTGATATTGAAATATTCCACAGAAATTCTTCAATATGTATAGAAGATTGACCATCCAAAACAACAACAAGCAAAAGACGAAGAAAAAATAGAAGTACATGCTGCAGTCTGGAAACTTGTAAACAACTTGTTTCTTAGCGGACAGATAAAAACCTGTAAAGCCTCTACAATGATAAAGCTTTCTTCTGGAGTGCCAGACATGGATTCGGAGGAGGTCTATCTCTGACAGACACAGAGCTGTTTCAACATGACTGAGTCCATGATCCACATAAAACGAATTCACTCACCCGTGATGATGATGGAGTATATATAAACCTCCAAACCACATCAGAAATTAATGGGGGCTCAAGGGGAAAATGTACAATCATTTTTTTATTCTTCTCTTTATTTACGTAAAGGTAAAAGGTAAATCTGGCTTTTGCTGCTAGAGGTTGCTTATTTATAGCAATATGAATGCCGAATGCGTAGCTTGATGATGCCATAAAGGACCATGGAATCATGGGAACTGTTCAGTTCACCTTTACAGCCAATTAAAAACTGGATTCAGATTAAATTCAGGTTCATGGATGAAGTTATGAATAGTCGGTGATTGCTGCACTGTAAAAAAAAATCCGTAATTTTACGGAAAAAAACTTAAAACAACGTTTATTAAATTACAGAAATTTATCGTAAAATAACGAATATTAAATTACAGAAATTTACCAGAAATTAAAATTTAAGGAAATTTTTGTCATTTAATATCCGTTATTTTATGGTATATTCATTCATTCATTCATTTTCTTTTCGGCTTAGTCCCTTTATTAATCCGGGGTCGCCACAGCGGAATGAACCGCCAACTTATATAGCATTTGTTTTACGCAGCGGATGCCCTTCCAGCCACAACCCATCTCTGGGAAACACACCCATACATTCTCATACACACACATACACTATGGACAATTTAGCCTACCCAATTCACCTGTACCGCATATCTATGGACTGTGGGGGAAACCGGAGCACCCGGAGGAAACCTACGCAACCACGGGGAGAACATGCAAACTCCACACAGAAATGCCAACTGGCCCGGCCGGGGATCGAACCAGCGACCTTCTTGCTGTGAGGCGAACGTGCTACTCAATACGCCACCGTGGCGCCTTTATGGTATATTTATGTAATTTAATGGCCGTTATTTTACAGTTTTTACGGGTTATTTTCTGGCACCCCAGTGTGTGTTAAACATTGTTACACTTTAAAAATGTTGATTTTTTTTAAGCCCAATGAATTGAATCAATAATAGTCCAACACAGCTGTTGGGTTAAAAATTGTGATTACATTTGATTTGAGCAAGAGTAAACTGTGTGCATGCATGATGTTTTTGAATATTTTACTAAATTTTGTTGCAAACTGTATCCTACAAAATGACATATACAGTACAGTCAGTCTGAAAAAACTAAAACTTGTTGGTTGAATAGAAGTTACTTTAAGTCAGAATTTGCCAGGGCTATAAATAATTTTGGGCTTGACTGTATATTCAGTACACTTTCATTTGCAAATTGTTACGAAGTAAATTAAAAATCCTTAATCAAAAAGAAGTTTAACCAAAACATAACAAGATAACAGGGATTAAAAATATAATGCCTGGTGTTTGGCATTCGGGTCACGGCACCAATGTAACCCTACTATAGTCCTAAAACAGTGCTTAATTTGTAAATGAATAATTCCCAGGAACAAAACCAGGAAATAAAAGTCACCGTGACAGACATCCACCACACAATTACAGTTTTTCCAGAACATGATGTCATTAAACGGTGATAGCACAAAAAAAGAACATCACAATTCTGAAGAGTTTATTTATTTTGTGCCATAGCGTTATAGGTCAGTCATGGATAATAACAACATTTAGATACAAACATAAATCGTATGAACAATCACTGTTCAGTTCAATATTATAAAAAATTTAATAAATGACTCTTCAAGAAGAGCCCACAGTTACCTTTACTGTCATGTTTTCTGGCTGATCCACCTCCCGCTGTCCTGATCCATAGGTGCAGTTTCATCTTCTCAAGATCTCTTTTGATCACGCTCATTGTCAGATTTACTCGTGATTTTAAATAATGAAAATATTTAGGTAGGCCACAATGCCTTATTTATTTTCGCTGCTCACTGCACGCGAAACAGTAACTACCAACCAATGAAAGTGATTGTAAACGTAAGAAAGCTGATTGGCTGAACTTGCGCACACACAGTCCACACAGCCTTCGCTTGTACTCATTTACATACTCGCTTGCTCACTCGCCCTCTTTCTCTCTCTCGCTCCCTCTCACACACACACACGTGTTCACCACACACAAATTAATGCTGGATCCATTAAAAATCCCAGAACATAAAACACATTTTCTGACATTTTCCGGGACAGGATCCAACAAGATCCGGCTCAAATTAAACACTGTCCTAAACCAACCAACCTGCTGCGGGCTGGGATCAAACTGGTGACCCTCCGCATGGGAGTCGGTTGCTCTAACAAGGAGGCTAAAGACCACAACCTCTGGTGACAGTCGAAATGACGATATTTACGATATTTTCAAAAGTAACTTCAATATTGCTTCAGTATTTAGAAAAGTCCTGATTCTGTATTTCAAAAACCATCTTTCTTTTCATAGAAGGCCATGTTGGTCTTTCAGAAAGAAGTTCAGGTTGATGCTTGCTGAGTTTACCTGACGTCACTCACTGTCAGCTGTAGATCCATGCTTCACGTGAACACGAGAGTGATGGATCTATCTGCGTAAAGAGGCTACATTTAAATTTGTTGACAGTCAGTTTTTCTAATTAACCTAATTAACCTAGTTAAGCCTTTAAATGTCACTTTAATCTGAATACTAGTATTTTGAAAAATATCCAGTAAAATATTATGTGTTGTCATCATGGCAAAGATAAAAGAAATCAGTTATTAAAACTATCATGTTTAGAAATCGTCACCTCAGAATTATAAGGTTCTATCTGGCATTTTTGTCAAAATTGAGTTATTGACATATTCTTATTAAATGACAACTTATTTACATTATGGGATTTTTTTATTATTATTTGTTTACACTTTAAGATTTTTATTTAAAAACAAATGTTACACACGTACTGTCTGCTATATGGAATGCAAAAACTTTGAAGCTCAATATATCGGTCACACTTTATTTTGATGGTCCGTTTGATGAATTTACGTTAAATTGCAACTAATTCTCATTAGATCATAAATAGACTGTTAGATTGGTGTTAGGGTTGGGGTTAGGGGTTAGGGTTAGTGTAAGCTAACATGTACTTGCAAAGTTTCTTATAGTCAGTTAAATGTCAGTATCAACAAATATTAAGTAGACAGTCTACTAATACTCAAATGGACCATCGAAATAAAGTGTTACCCAATATCTCAAAATCACTCAGAATGTAGATAGAGTAATAGTAATAATAGAAATAATTCAGGAGGGCTAATAATTCTGACTTCAACTGTATATTATTATGAAAATGTAGACTTCATTTTAATACATTTTTGTAGCTTTTTGGCAGAATTCCTTTCTAAAAACCCTCTTTTTTCATGGAAACAAGGCCACGTTGGACCTTCAGAAAGAACCCTAGTAGCAAAGAATTCTGGCCCAGATTTGGCATGAATCTGGCAGAGCAGGCATTCATCCGGCACTGGCATACGGCATGTGGGCCAAACATGGCCCTGGTTTGGCAGAGGTGGCACCGTCTTTAAGGTGGCACACAATCATTGGGCCAGATGTAAAATGTAGTATTCGGGCCAGATGTTATTAACTGATATGTGGGCCATGTAAGTTTGGCCAGTTTGACCCACATTTAAAATACATTTTTTTTATTTTCAAGAAAAGAAAAAATACATTTTACCAATCAAGTCACTTTGAGAAAAAGCACGGCCATAGCACGCCTAAAGCGCAATGATTCATGGATTTATCAATTTCCTTGCTGTAGTAACACACCAACATATCTGGCCCAGGTCAGGCCCAATTATGGGTGATTAACTTGGCTGAGTCTTGGCCCAGATATGGTCCATGTTTGGCCCTTGTCTGGAAGCTAGACTTGGTCCAGTCATGTACCGTAATTCACTGCGGCATGTGGGCCAAGCAAAAGCTGATTGTGTGGGCCAGAGCTGGGCCAGAGATATTTGCTATGTGGGAAGTTCAGGTTGATGCTTGCTGAGTTTACCTGATGTCACTCACTCTGTCAGCTGTTGATCCATGCTTCACGTGAACACGCAAGTGACGGATCTATCTACATAAAAAGGCTGCGCAGAAATACACATTTAGATTTGTTGACAGTCAGTTGGAGTTACCTGTTGCAATTGAGTTATTTGTCGGCCCGACGATTTTTAAGTGGACGAACATTTTTCAGTCTTATGCCTTACCCAGAATATAAACATACATAGAAATACATTTAGATCATTTACTTCAATCATTACTATCAGAATGTGAAGAGACTTTCAACCAGCACAACAAAAAATGTTTCTGAAGACTTTCACCTACTGCACATTTAAGGAAATTATTTTTCGATTGTCTACAAAACAAACCATCGTGGCATTACGGTGGCAGAGTGGGTAGCACGAAGTCTCACAGCAAGAAGGTCATTGGTTTGAGCCCCGGCTTGGTCAGTTGGCATTTCTGTGTGGAGTTTGCATGTTCTCCCCCCCATTATAGGTGAACTGAATAAGCTAAATTGGCTGTAGTGTATGTGTGTGAATGCAAGAGTGCTTGGATGTTACCCAGTGTTAGATTGCGGCTGGGAGGGCATCCACTGCGTATAACATATACTGGATAAATTGGCAGGTTATTCCACTGTGGCAACCCCTGATGAATGAAGAGACTAAACTGAAAAGAAAATGAATGAACTGCATGTGAGGGATATGAGAATATATGAGGTGTATAACGAACCATCTGTCACGGTTGGGTATCACAAAAAACAAAGGAAAGATCCAAGTGCAGCAAATCACATTTAATGTAAAACAATGAAGACAAAATGACAAGGGGGTATGCAAAGTAATGAAACTGACAAAAATGTGAAGTGCAAAGAATTAAGCACAAGAGTGAAACAAGCAAAAAATACAAAAACAGGAATCCAAAAATATAGTGATGATACTTAACAAAGTGAACAAACAAACCAGACGCGAAGAACCAGACCACAAATAAGGCAGGACGGAACTAACATAACATGCAAAATCCAAAGGCAAACTAAACACAACATAACAGGGCTTATAAAAGACAAAACTAATTAGACAATGAGACACAGCTGGAAACGAGTGATCACATGACTACAAAACAACACAAAGACCCAACTAAAGCTGGTGCCCTAACAGACCACCAGAGGGCACTACAGCAGGTGTGACACCATCGTTATACAATGACTTATTGCCTAATTAACCTAATTAACCTATTTAAGTCTTTAAATGTCAATTTAATCTGAATACTAGCATCTTGAAAAATATCTAGTAAAGTATAATGTGCTGTCATCAAGGCAAATATAAAAGAAACCAGTTATTAGAACTATTAAGACTTCATTTTAATACATTTTTTGTAGCTTTTTGGTCAAACATTTATCATATTTATCATATGCAGTGTTTTTTACATGCTTTAAAAATAGTAATAATACACAAATATACAAAAATCAATCTTCCAGACCAATTAACACTGAAAAAATAATTGCTTTGTTCAGTTAGAGTACATCAGAATCAAACCAAAAGACAGAAAAAGAAAAAGTGCTGCATGATCTCATAGGACCTCCAATCAAAATGGCTGTTGCCTCAAATCTGGACAGCCCATCAAACAGCCCAGAGTAAATTTCCAATGACTCCATCTCTCCGAAAGACCCAAACCCACACAAACCCTCGCAAACAAACCTTGACATTTCATGAGTGCATCCTCTACCTTGCTTCCTTACATGGATGTGGTATTTCAAAAACCGCACCAAATCCCACAATAATCAGATCTTATTACAATAGCAGTCAGCTCCTGAGTCATAACTAATGTAAAATCGTGTTAGCGAGAGCCAGACTTGCGCCTTACAGATAAACAATTCATAATTATGCCAGAGCCTGCGCGTCCCTCATGGCCTGAAAAAAAAATAAAGGAAAAATAAATTCAAATACTATCCCTTCCGTCTAATAACTCCTGATAATAAATAATAACGCACATGGTTGCGGAGGTGTAGACGTGGGCAACAGTAAACCTTTCCAACAGACTCCAATGCAAACCTGCAGCATCGGTAATTACTGCCAACGTACGTAAACACACTTGTGCGAAATCAGCCTCATAATCACACGAAGCGATGGGTACGAGTGTTTGTAATATCGCTCCATCGGGGATGTTGATTTACTGACTGCAATGCCAATGAAAACATTTTCGAAGAGGAAGGGCGAGCAAACATGAACGGGATGAGTGCCAAATCAACACGCACAACATCATCGATGCTACACGCCATTTACTCTTGTTTTTAGCACTCGCTAAGACAAAGACTCTTCATTAAACAGCTTAATAGATGACTAACCGTAAAATTGAAGAATGAAAGAACTGATACACAGAACAGGAAAGGTTTGAGGGGAATAGAAATGTGTTATTAAAATGACTGGCACCTGCAAGAATTAGAATAAAATAAAGGGGTGGCGTAGTGGGTAGCGATGTAGCCTCACAGCAATAAGGTTGCTGGTTCGAGCCTCAGCTGGGACAGTTGGCATTTCTGTGTGGAGTTTGCATGTTCTCCCCGTGTTGGTGTGGGTTTCCTCCGGGTGCTCCAGTTTCCTCCACAATTGCGCTATAGGTGAATTGGGTAAGCTAAATTGTCCGCAGTGTAGGTGTGTGAATGAGAGTGTATGGATGTTTCCCAGTGATGGGTTGCAGCTGGAAAGGCTTCTGCTGCATAAAATATATGCTGTATAAGTTAGTGGTTCATTCCAATGTGGCAAGCCCTCATTAATAAAGAGACTTTGCCAAAAATAAAATAAAATAAAATAAAAAAATAAATTAAATTAAATTAAATTAAATTAGATTAAATTAAATTATAAAATAAAATAAAATAAAATAACAAATTAAATTAAATAAATTAAATCAAATAAAATAAAATGAATAAAATAAATTAAATAAAATTTAATTTAATTTAAAAATTAAATTAAAAAAAACAAAAACAAAGCAAAGTTATTAAATTAAATTAAATTAAATTAAAATAAGGCGGTTGATTCCACTGTGGCGACCCCGGATTAATGATGGGACTAAGCCGACAAGAAAATAAATGAATGAAATGAAATGAAATGAAATTAAAAAATAAAATAACAAATTAAATTAAATAATAAATTAAATAAAATTAAATAAATAAAATAAAGACTAAAATAAATTTAATTTAATTAAAAAATAAAATAAAATAAAATAAAATAAAATAAAATAAAAACAAAGCAAATTAAAATTAAATTAAATTACATTAAATTAAATTATAAAATAAAATAACAAATTAA
>CAIGQQ010029922.1:1031934-1043673 GCA_903798035.1 Danio albolineatus | reverse complement strand
TATTATTATTATTATTATTATTATTATTATTATTATTATTATTATTACTATTATTTTTTGTTTGTGCCAGTGAATATTAATTTTTTAATATGTGCATTAAACATTTTCACCGCTTTGAATGAATCTTTCTTAACTAAATGTGAAGACATGCTGTGTACATAAAGGAACAGTTCATGTACCGGTAGCTGTAAAAAGCTTCTCAACACTGATATGTTTCCCAAAAACGACTGCTTTAGAGTTGTGAATCAATCTTAGCTGACATTTAGCAAACAGTCTTCACACTGACTTCACATCAATTACTCTTACCTTCACCATCTCTTGTGCGATTTGTCTAGTCTTGTTCACGTCCAGAACGACTTTTGCATCTCGTACCACGGAGTAAAGGGTCCTGCCCTTACACAAACTGCAACACAAATAAAAAGAAACTCATATCAGACCGACAGTGACCATAACATCAGGCTTGTTTATTTCATGTAAACCAAAAAGAGATTTATGCAGAAATCTGTGAAAAAATATAAATGCAGCGGCGCTAAAGTATAATAGATGTTCAAGTTCATTCAAGTTTACAGTGAGTAACATTTTTTTTCAGTTTTACCAACAAAAATAGTTTAAAATCAAAGCTAGAGCAAACATTTGCGCATTTCAAAAAGCTAAATCTGAAACTAAATTCATGGGCCGATTTACATCTGATCACTTCATGAGTTTTATTTGTAAATTTACATCCTTTCCTGGCATTCAGACTTGCAACACATTCCAAATAAAATTGGGACAGGTGCACTTCAGGACTAGTAATCAGGTAATTTGGTTAAACAATGACTGATGTGTAGAGATTTACTATTTCTTGAGCTCTCCAATTGTTTTGTTTAACCTGATGAAGAGCATGTAGGTCGAAACATTGTTTCATTAAAAAAAATGTAGAGAGCTAAGTGGGGTTTATTTATAAACTAAATTTCGAGAGGATCACGTGCTTATGATTGAACACAGCTGGTACCTCATCAGCTCAGCATAATGCACCAATCAGACGAATCATGACTCACTATAAATTACCAAAGTTTTCCACTCCAGTCATCTTCGTCTTGAAGAATCCCCCCTTCCACCCCAACTCCTCCCCTTCTCTGATAGGGCGGAACGGTGGCTCAGTGGTTAGCACTGTTGCCTCACAGCAAGAACGCCACTGGTTCAGCCTCTCTCCGAGCTAGTCGGCGTTTCTGTGTGGAGTTTGCATGTTCTCCCCATGTTCGCGTGGGTTTTCCCCGGGTCCTCCGGTTTCCTCCCACCGTCCAAAAACATACAAGTAAATCAACTACTTTTAAACGGCCCCCTTAGGCAATTCTAGTCAGATATATCTCAGCACGTTCACCAGCGGAGGGAGTTCTCGAGACTTACCTGAGCTCAAACTCTCCTCTCGCCCTTTAAACGGGAGGGAGCCCAGGGATATATATAGGCTCAAGGATATTCTGAGCTCAGGGCTCTCTCCCGGGACAGCATGCCAAATATGCTTTATTATCAATCATCAGCTAAGTGTGAACTCTTGAAAGATTTTTTAGAGAGCCGATTTTCTTTTGACCTGTTGCCACTGTGTTCTTTTTGATCGAGCACCTGCTTTTGAGAATCCCAGATGTGCGCACATTTTAGTTTTTTTGTTGCTAAATAATGATTAAAACAGGTGATGTTAACATGTGATTGTAATTATGATTTGGTACAAAACCAACATTTAAAAAAAGGTCTAGTCCTTTAGGAGCAAATATGGGTCTGAGGATTGCTAGTTTGCCAATAAAAGAGTGAGAAAATTATGGACATGTTTAAAAACAATGTTCCTCAAAGAAAGATATGAAGACATTTGGACATTTCACCTTCAACGGTGCATAACATAATTAACAGATTCAAGAAATCTGGAGGAATCTCAGTGCAAAAAGAACAAAGGTGCAAGCCTAAGCTGAACTACCATGATTTCTGATTCCTCAGACGGCACGGCATCAAGAATCCTCATTCTTCTATAAGTGATATCACCACATGTGCTCAGGACTACTTTGGCGAACCTTTGTCACATACCACAATATGTAGTTACATCCACAAATGCTAGTTAAAACTGTACTGTGCCAAAAGGAAGCCCTATGTTAACAGTGTCCAGAAGCGCCGAGACTTCTCTATGCTCAGAGGCATCGGGGATGAACCATGACACAGTGAAATGTACTGTGGTCAGATGAATCCGTTTTTCAGGTGTTTTTTGGGAGAAATGGACATGGGCTCCAGACCAAAGCAGAAAAAGATCATCAAGACTGTGACAAGTCCAAAAGCCAGAGTCTATCATGGTATGGGGTTGTGTCAGTGCCCTTGGAAAAGGTAACTTGCACTTCTGTGATGACAAAGCATACAGAGTTTTGTGTCTTATTTTCCACGGATGCCCATGCATTTTTCAACAAGACAAAAACTGAAACAGAAACAGCTGTGTGCGAGGTGCATGGTGGAACTTGTAGTCCATATACTGCCGCATTTGTAGTTCTTCAGCGAACTGCAGCCGCTAGATCGCTGGTGATCATAACACTGTTTATGTCAAGTTTAGGCTTACGGTTAGATTTGTTCACTCCTACATGAATGTTATCCAACTACTATCCCCCTTTGATTTTGTGAATAATTCTCAATTTTGGTTAGGTTTAGGGGTTGTGAATAAGTTTATACTACATGGATTACATTTTCAAACAAAAATGATGTTCCAGGATCAACATAGATGTTAAAACAGGATTGCATTATTCATTGATTCATTTTCTTTTTGGCTTAGTCCCTTTATTAATCTGGGGTCGCCACAGCGGAATGAACCGCCAACTTATCCTGCATTTGTTTTACGCAGCGGATGCCCATCCATCTGCAACCCATCTCTGGGAAACATCCATACACACTCATTCACACTCATACACTACGGACAATTTAGTCTACCAAATTCACCTATACTACATGTCTTTGGACTCATGGGGGAAACCAGAGCACCTGGAGGAAACCCACGCAACTACAGGGAGAACATGCAAACTCCACAGAGAAATGCCAACTGAACCAGCCGAGGCTCGAGCCAGCGACCTTCTTGCTGTGAGGAAAACATGTTACTCACTACGCCACCGTGGCGCCCGGATTGCATTATACTTGGCAAAATCATGACATGCAAGTAAGACATATCAAATACTTGAGAGAGTTTGATTAGTCAGATGATTTGAAGTTTGAGGTAAAATTGCTGATTTAAAGAGCCCCTATTATGGGTTTTTGAAAATAAGCTTGTATGCAGTGTGTAACACAGCTCTAAGTCTTTATTCCTGTTTATGTAAAGCACTTTGAATTGCCACTGTGTATGAAATGTGCTATATAAATAAACTTGCCTTGCCTTGCCTAAGTGAAGTGAAATGTCCAGCTCAGGCTTAAATTTGAAACTGCACAGTGTTTAAAACTATTGATTCATCTATAAAAGAGTCGACTCATAGTTCCTCAAGCGAATCGCCATGCTTACGAATCTTTAGCCGTTTCGGCATGACGTGAACACAAAACATAAGCCCCGTCCATTTGTGCGCGCACAGCCCCGGGAGATTCGAAACCACCAACCTCGCCCACAAACTGTGGTGTTGTGCTGTGTTGCTGTGCTGTGTTCCCTCTGAGGAGTGCTTCTGAAATCTACACACTTACAATGGAGGATTCGGAGCACTGGGACATTTCCCGGTGGCCTGACGGTGAATCTGGCCTGCTATCCAACAAATGAGTACTGCGATTAAAACGGTTGCCTCATTGTTTTCTCTAGCTTGTAAATGATGTATTTAATTGTGTTTAGTAACTTGTAACCGCTTGTAGTGTATCTGGTTAACTTGTATTCTCATATCGCGTCTAAAAGCACGTTGTAAACGCGACGCTTGCCGCTTTGTTTACGGATTAAAATGCGTTTGTGAGCTCATGTTCCTTTTATGTTTGTCGTTGCTATGGCTACATCAGCTCTCCTACACACTTGCGGTGGTCCTGTTTCATAATGGTTCAGATTTGCCGCTGTGTGCATTAATACTGAATGTGTGTCACTGTTTTTACTTATGGTTAAGAATAGAGCTGGGAATATGCTGGGAGATCAGTGGGTTAGTTTCGGGGGTGAGGTGTCTGAAATACGGACGACTCCCGGGAAATACGAGTGTTAGCAGATATGCTCACGCACACACTATGACTACGTCAATATTGATAAGCCGTGGTGGGCATTCTCTCGCGCTGAATGATGTCGACCAATCACAACAGACTGGGTCATCGGTCCAATCAGCGCAGTTTAGCATCGCGCTAAGGAGGGGTTTTGGAACAAATGAATCACTGAACGATTCATATAGGAGTCGCTGGGATAATGAGGTAAAAATAAATGCATATTATAAGACAGTGAAAGTGTTTTTTGACCATGCATGCATATTAGCCTGCTGTTGGAGACCCCCAAAACCAAAATATGACCCTATTTAATGTATAATATGGGCTCTTTAAAGTGACAAAGCTAAAGCTTTAAATGTTTATATCTTCTAAATGTGGATTTTGTCACTGGTTTTGAGAACACTAGCTTATAGATATCCTTAAAACTAACATACTGAGACTATTGAAATATTGAATATTAAAATGTGTTGAAAAATAATCTTTCCATTAAATAGAAATTTTGGAAAAAAAATATAGGGGGCTAAACATTCAGGAGGGCTAATAATTCTGACTTCAACTGTATGTTAGACAGGAATGATGCAGGTTTACACATCAGCATGCTGTTCTGAACTGACATACAAGCAGACAGAGCAGCAACGACACATGAACTTCACCTCAGCAGGAATGAGGAGAAAAACACCTCTCCAAATCCCTGACACTTGATCTCCTACTGCGCCACTTGACGAAAACCTCTGCGTTTCTCCCCGGGCTGCCCTCTTCCTCCATCATATACATATTCATAACACCACCAGGCCCATTTTTAGCAACATTCTGGCCTTTTGGCCTTCCACAATGAGGGACCCTTTTAAATATGCGATGCACAAATGCAAATGCTGAGCTCTGCTATATACGCTGTAAGTACAGAAATGTCTTGCACGCATTGCATTTTAGCACTAATAACGTCAAGGCAGACTATTGCAAATAATGACAGGCTCTGACATTCTGCTGCAATTATGTTCAACACGCTGCATTTGTGAGCAAAAGGCTAACTTTTCTTCCACACGGCAGGGGTGATACGAAAAACAATCAATGCGTAATTGCTCTACACAATAGCAAGATAAATAATCGATATTTATTTCAATATGAATTTATTTTTAAGACGGAGAACCATTTCTGGCAATTATATCTCAATTTGCTTGTCTGGGCCTGCTTTCCTATGATTAAGGACTGAGAATGTAAGCTTTATAACTTTTGCCTTCACTGAGAGAAACATAAAAATGTAGTGAGGATTAGACATTATTAATTGTCTACTGTTTTCCAAATGACAACAATTTAAGGACGAGGACAAATGAGGAAAGAAAAGCTTAATTCAAGAAATGTCCTCTAAAAACAAATGTTTTGTGCAATTTAGTTCCTTGTTTAGAGATTTTTGGGGGAGTGAAATGCTCCAAAATATAGAAAAAGGTATATGTATTTCCAGTATTATTATTTTTGTTTCATAATGTAAACTAGTGTGGCATATTCATATACACTACAGATATGGCTACTAAAAACGCGCCAGTGATCTAAAGTGGTGTCGCATCTTACTGCAGTACTGCGCGACAGAGCACAACATGGTATAACACAAGAAAGACATGACCAGCAGGGGGCAGTTATGTAACATAGTGAACACACTGAACTGATATACTGTAGCAGCCAGAGTCACGTGAGCAAAAGCAGAGAGGTGTGATGCTCAACTAAACATTCCTCCATGCAGGTCGTGCAAACCACCCAAAGCAAGCGCTCCATTCCGCTCATGCTCGCTGGTAAACCAAATACAGCTCAGATCCCAGCAGACATAAAATTTCTCTAGTAGGCTAACTATGTTTTTGCTGCCTACATTTAAAACACGTTGATCAAATGAGTTTGTTTCAAAGCGGCATTCTTTCTTGTGCTTTTTTTTATTTTTTTATTTTAGTACAGTTTTTAAATAGGCCTACATCAACTGTGTATTTTATAGCCAATTTATTTAGACAGCTGTTTATGTTATACTATAGTTTACCTGAGTGTTACCCTATTTTTAACTATGGAGCTCTGAGCATAATTCGAATTACAAATTCGCTTCCACGACCACGTCTTATTAATGCATATACTTGTTTTAATTAAAGTGGGTGTTCCTTGCGCCACCAGGTGGCTATTGTGTAAAGCACAGAAATGTTTTTTTTTAATGAAAAGGCTGTTTTTGAAGCTGCAGTACTCCGCGTGGCTGTGCGTGACAAATTGCAGTACTGCGCGTGAAGAAACGCGCGTTCTCAGTAGCCATATCTGTAGCTGTCTAGTATAATTGTACCCAATCATCACAAATACTGCAGAAGACCTACTGGAACCCACATGGACCCAAGATCCTCACAGGAATCAGTCAAGTTTAGTGAAGGAAAAAATCATGGTTTGCGGTTACATTCAGCATGGGGCTTGTGAGAGATCTGCAGAGTGGATGGCAACATCAACAGCCTGAGGTATCAAGACATTTGTGCTGCCCATTAGATTACAAACCACAGGAGGGGGCAAATTCTCCAGCAGGATAGCGCTCCTTCTCATACTTCAGCCTCCACATCAAAGCTCTTGAAAGCAAAGAAGGACAAGGTGCTCCGGGATTGGCCTGCTCAGTCACCAGACATGAACATTATTGAGCATGTCTGGGGTAAGATGAAGGAGGAGGCAGATGAATCCAAAGAATCTTGATTAACTCCCGCAAGTCCCGCGAGAACACTTTCTTTACCATTCAGATGACTTTATTAATAAGTTATTTGAGTCACTGCAGAGATTTACGAATGCAGTCCTCCAAACTGATGGGAGTCATACACAATATTAATTATTTTCCACTGCACCATTGTAACATGGGAATGACACTGACAACAGAGGTGCGGATCCAAATGCAGGTTTATTAGCAAGGTCAGGTAAGCAATGGTCAACAGGTGCAAACAGATGAACACAGACAGTCCAGAATCGTAATCAATGAGAAGGCAGATGGTCAGAGACAGGCAGCAGACAGAAATATGCAATTACACTAGGCAAGGATCAAAAACACAGGAAAGCAAGACAAAGGAAAACACGTTGTAATTTCACTAAAACAGCAGACAAGACTCAGCAACAGTGTGTGTGTCTGTGCTGTTTTATGGTCTGTGCAATCACTCTTTGACAAACCTCCAGCAGTGTGTATGCAATCAGTCATGATCAGGAACCGGTGTTGCATGACTGGGTGTTGTAGTCCATAACATAGCGGATTTGTAGTCTGTTAGTGAATGTGAATTTTCAGCGATCTCTGGTGTTAGATTGCTGTTGATCATGACAACCATTTCTTTATATGCTATACTGTACATTAGTTCTGTAAAGTGACAAGACTTTTGTCTTAGCAAAGTCAGACCTAATTAAATAATCAAAAATCAAGGCACAATCATATTTTATTTTGGTAAAATAAGCGTAATCTAGAGGCCTTTGCCTTTCATATAAGACACTTCTGATACCACATGATCAACTAGAAGTCAACTTATTATTTGTTGTTCCTAAAACTTGGATAGACAACAAGACGTTTATATAATTATATAGTGTATGTGATTAAAATCTTGAAATACTAAAGTCTCTTTATATATATATTTATTATTATTACTTATTACTTTAAATATTTAATCTAAAAAAACACCACTTTGACTACAGAAAAAGGAAATAAATGTTAACTCCTCCAATTAAATCTAACATTAGATATAACCTTTAACTACAGCATCTATTTGTTGATAAAAAAAAACATGAAGCACCAATTTGTGTAGCAGAAGTAAGGAAATAATATCAGCCATCCCCTGTTCAGACAGGATGCTAAAGGACCACTTGTTTTTCACAACATCCTCAGTTTCTTATGCTGACATGCCTTCTGAGGATTCTGAGAAGTGAAAAAATAAATCAGCCACTTATGTTTACATTTGTCGTCAAAGACATGTCATCTTAAATTAGGCTGAAAGCGGCAGCTAACGCAAGCTATGAGGCCATGCTGATTAGAGAAGATCAGGAAAAGTGAGTCAACTTCCTACTAATATATGGTCATGGAGCTGGAGCTGTTTGCACTCAGCAAACTCTGATGTGTTTGTAACGCTATTTACATATTTTAACAGCCTTCACATTGTGTAATTCTTTTGTTGCTTTAATTAATTCCATTGTCTGCGTAGCCACTTTAAATAAAAGCGTCAACCAAATGATCAAATGCAAACACAAGAACTGCCAGAATCACAATAAACCATGAGCTCTTAAAGTGTTAGTCCACCCAAAAATGAAACTGACGCTATTAATCACTCACCCTCATGTCGTTCCAAATCCTTGAGACCTTCATTTGTCTTCAGAAAACAAATTAAGATATTTTAGGTGAAATCTGAAGGCTTTAAAGTCCAGAAAAATACCATAAAAGATCTTCAGAACAGATCATATGCCTTCAGTGGTTCAATCAGAATATTATCAAGCTCCAAGAATCCATTCATTCATTCATTTTCTTTTTGGCTTAGTCCCTTTATTAATCCAGGGTCGCCACAGCGGAATGAACCGCCAACTTATCCAGCATTTGCTTTATGCAGCGGATGCTCTTCCAGCCGCAACCCATCTCTGGGAAACATCCATACATTCTCATTCACACTCATACACTACAGACAATTTAGCTTACCCAATTCACCTGTACCGCATATCTTTGGACTTGTGGGGGAAACTGGAGCACCCGGAGGAAACCCACGCAACCACGGGGAGAACATGCAAACTCCACACAGAAATGCCAACTGACCCAGCCAGGTCAACCTTCTTGCTGTGAGGCAACAGCACTACCTACTACACCACCCAGTCTCCTCCAAGAATCCATTGGTGCGCAAATAAAACAAAAATAAAGATTTTATTCAACAGTTTCTACTCCTCAGTGTCAGTATAGGGCGCACATTCACAAGCACTGTGAAGATATTTAATCTGTTTTGAGGATATTTTGTTAGTATTTTTCTTTGAATGAGTCAGGAAACCTTGCTGTCTATGGAGGATGAGGGAGCTCTCAAATGTTTAACTAAAATATGCTAATTTGTGTTCAGAAGACAAACGAGGGTCTCAGGGTTTTGGAATGACAGAATTAATAACAATTAAAATTTTTTGGTTAACTAAACCTCTAGCACAGGGCTATTCAATTGGCGAATCATAAAGGCTTCTCAATTGCACGTTTCTGTTGCAAGTTATGCCACCTGTGCGCTAGTTTGAAGATCCGTATCAAGCTAGTTTGAAGCTTGTACGCCGAGGCCAATTCGCACACACACTGGATTAACTATAGCGGCGGGCCGTTCCAATATCACGTCCTTTCCACACGCAAGTTTGTTATTCGAATGTAGAATACGACAATGTGCGTGTGCATATGGAGCAACGCGCTCGCGGTTTTCCATGCGCACGCATTAGAAAGCATCTCATGCTGGCTTTCAGTGCAATGTAAACAAAAGATATGTTAGACGAATTATTATTAAAATCAGTATGTAAGTACACTCTCAGATATAAAGGTACAGGAGCTGTCACTGGGGCAGTACCTTCTCAAAAGATACATATTTGTACCCAAAGAGTCCACAGTGGTACCTCAAAGGTGCATATAAGTGCCCAAATGTACCTAAAAAGTACCTTTGATGTACCATTATAGACCCTTCAGATACAAATATATACCTTTTGAAAAGGTACTGCCCCAGTGACAGCTCCTGTCAGTTTATTTCGGAGAGTGTATGAACGCCAATGATAACAACAGTTAATCTAAATAATTAAGCCTACCTAATACAAAGCTTAAATTTACATTAGACGTAATGACCGTGAAACCATGATTTTTCTTCAGACTATATAATCATACAACCAAAATCTATAATTGTTGCATCAATAATTGTTATGCAGTTCAAAACATAACATATGAATGTGACAAAATAATAATCTTGTAGTAGTAACGGAATAATTTACTGCTGCTGCAATGTATGCTGGGGGATGTTTTTAATTTATTTAAATAGGCATTTACTACTTATTACCTACTATTTCTACTATATATAATCTACCATATATTATTATTATTATTATTATTATTATTATTATTATTATTATTATTATTATTATTAAAGCAACACAATTTTATTTTTCAAGCAGTTTCAAGCATGCTATCCAAAATGTAAGCACTTTTCAAGCCTTGAAAACACTAGATTATAATTCAAGGATGTTCAGCACCTGTATAAACCCTGCTAAAAGCAACAAGTTGACTTTACCTAAAAAATGTGAGCAAACCTGTTTTTCAGCACATGTATAAACCCTGTATAAAAAAAATAAGGATTTTCAGCACCTGTATAAACCCTGCTAAAAGCAACAAGTTGACTTTACTTAAAAATGTGAGCAAACCTGAACCACTGGCTTAACTTAATTCATATAATTATTTATTCATTCATTCATTCATTTTCCTTCGCCTTAGTTCCTTATTTATCAGGGAACCGCCAACTATCCCAGCATATGTTTTACACAGCGGATGCCCTTCCAGCCACAACCCAGTACTAGGAAAAACCCATACACTCTCATATTCAGACACACTCATGCACTATGGCTAATTGTATTCATCTAATTCACCACTGGGAAACATCCATACACACTCATTCACACACATACACTATGGGCAATTTAGCTTATTCGGTTCACCTATACCACATGTCTTTGGACTGTGGGAGAAACCAGAGCACCCCAAGGACACACACCAACACAGGTAGAACATGCAAACTCCACAAAGAAATGCCAACTGCTCCAGCCCGGACTCAAACCAGTGACCTCATTGCTCTGAGGCGACAGTGCTAACCATTGAGCCACAGTGATGCCCCTTGTATAATTATACACATTGTTGTTTTACTACTTTTACAGTGTAACTGGTAAGGGACCACCATGAATTGCATTTTGATTGGTTACACTGGTTATATAGTACATAGTCTTGTGATGACACATGAAATATTGTTATTTTTATGTCCACTAGAGGGTGCTTAACTTTTAAACGTAACTACAGGTTGTACTAAGCTGCTTGCGCAAACAATTCATTTGGTCGTTGGAGTTTTTATTATTTTTTTAAGGGTAAGGGTATTTTTAATAAAAGGCTTACCTGGTGATGATGGCCAGATGAGGGGGTCTCATGCATGCGCCCATGAAGAGGACCACGTTTTCATGTCGCGTGTTCCTGTATGCCATAACCTCTCTTTTAAAGGCTTTCAGCTGTTCTTCATTGTCTCTTTCGATGTCTATGAGGCGTATGGCCACTTCTCCATGCCAGCGTCCGTGGTAGACCTGTCCAAACCGGCCTTTGCCGATCAGCTCTCCGATCTCCACCTGCTCCATGGGAATGTCCCACTCCTGCAGGAAGATACTGGTCTGGCTGGCCTTGCGTGGAAAGTTTCGTGCAGACAGTAGAGAGAGATTCATCTCCTCAAACTCATCTGCAGAACCTTCGGCTTCATCATTGCCTTCCTCATTCTGATTGAAAAAAAAAAAGATAATTAGAACAGAACAGACAAGAACAGAAGATGGATGGATGGATGGATGGATGGATGGATGGATGGATGGATGGAT
>CAIGQQ010029922.1:998026-1018862 GCA_903798035.1 Danio albolineatus | reverse complement strand
CTCAGCCGCTCCCCCAGTTCACCTCTTCCCTGGAATAAGCCAGCGAAATTGGCATTAGCGGCCTTTGATTCTACACTATCAAGCTACCAACACATCGCCTTTCCTCCCTCCAGAAGCTCATCATCAAAATCCTGCGGCGAGCCGAGTGCCTCCCACAGCATACAGCCACTTATCAGCCTTTATTTGTCAGACCTCGCTTTTAAAAGAGCCATCATTAGAGCGTACAGCATTGCTTGGTTAAGAGACTACAAGAAGGAGACCAAAGAGCGGGTTTTTGTTGCGCCTCGAAGTAAAAAAAAAAGACATCAGAAAAGGTATGTCGCGGTGCATTATGGGTAGGGGTAATGACCAATTATGACACACTTACCGGGGAAGATGAACTGCTGCTTGTATTTGTAGAAATGAGATGCTGAAAGGAGGCACAGGAGAGAAGCAGTGAGAATTCAATCAAAGCCCCACACATGATTATTGGTGTGTGTTATTGCTCTGAGAGAAGAAGAAAAAACAATCGCCAGTTTATCGCAAACAAGAATGTGACAACGCAAAAGGGAGAGTTTTAGGAGTTGTGAAAGCTGTTAATCGTTTGCTAATTTAAATCTGGAATTTAAACGCCCTGATTAGACCTAGATTAGCAATTAGTTCAATATTTGGCTGCAGAGCTTCTGACATGAACTCGTAAGCAAGAACAGTTGAAGTCAGAATTATTAACCCTCCTGAGTTATTAGCCCCTCATATATTTTTTTCCCCAATTTCTGTTCAACAGAGAAATTATTTTTTTCAACACATTTCTAAACATAATAGTTGTATTAAATAATTTCAAATAACTGATTTATTTTACCTTTGCCATGATGACAGTACAGAATATTTGACATTTACGGTGGCCGAGAGAGCTTAACGCGCTGCAATTTAAGAAAGCACATGCAATAACAAAAAACACTAGCAAATTAAGAAACGATCTTTATCAATTTGACAGCACACCTGTTGCAAATTGTCACAACACAGACAATGGAAGAAACGCGCAGCAAATTGATCAAAACACAAACAACAAAAGAAACGCGCAGCAAATTGGTCAAAACACAACGGAAGAAACATGCAGTGTGTTTTGTTTCTGATTATGTATAATGTTTTGGCTCTGTGTGTCTGAACTATTCTACACCACTGAACGTCTGCAATATGTTTTAAGAGTTTATCATTCCTTTTTGGGGAAAAAGGAATAGGTTACTAGGTCGCGCGACATACATTTTACCCGTAGAGTTGAATTGTTCAGAAGGTAAGTGGGTGAGCGCCGCTTCTTGTATTTTTGCTTTATTATTTCAGGGAGTGTATTATATTGGCGTCGCAAACGCTGAAGATTTCGGTTTCTTTTTCACATTTTTATTTTTATTAGTAAGTTTAGAGGGGATCTTGTGTTCTAGTTTAGGTGGTTTTTGGTTTTGTTTAGTTCTTTGCTTTGGCGTCACTCTAGTTCCTTTTCCCTTGTAATTTGATTTGATTTGTTTGTTTATTTATAAATTCATTGTACAAAGCGCACAAATGCCTCTTTGTTGGCTTTATCACTATTTTTCCTCATAGAGGAATAAACAAATTAATTGTTAAAATTGTGTCCTTGTTTTCTTCCATCCATTTCCTTCAGTGATAATCAGTTTTTTCAGTTAGCATTAGCTCGACTGTTAAAGATCTGGGTGTCATATTAGACAGCAATTTAACTTTCGAAAACCATATCTCCCATATCACAAAAACTGCATTCTTTCATCTGAGAAATATTGCTAAGCTACGAAGTATGCTATCCATCTCAGATGCAGAAACGCTAGTTCACGCTTTTTTGACTTCTAGGTTGGATTACTGTAATGCTCTGTTCGCTGGTTGCCCAGCCTCCTCTATTAACAAACTTCAGCTAGTACAAAATGCAGCCGCCAGAGTTCTTACCAGGTCTAGAAAATATGATCATATCACCCCAATTTTATCCTCCTTACACTGGCTGCCTGTTAAGTTTCGTATTGAGTTTAAAATATTACTTCTTACCTATAAAGCTTTAAATAATCTAGCTCCTGTTTATCTAACCAAACTTCTGTCTCGCTACAATCCAACCCGCTCTTTAAGATCTCAAAACTCAGGGCTTCTGGTAGTACCCAGAATAGCAAAGTCAAGTAAAGCAGGTCGAGCCTTCTCATTTATGGCTCCTAAACTCTGGAATAGCCTTTCTGATAATGGCCGAGGCTCACACTCACTCTCCCAGTTCAAAACTAGATTAAAGACCTATCTTTCTAGTAAAGCATACACTCAATACATCACATAGCGGTATGATGCATGAATGTGCTCCACGCATCTCCTTTATATACACTATGAACAGCAGCTACGCTAATTATTCTCTTTGTTCTCTATTTCCACCTGGGGATACCCATCCCAAGGCCCCCAGAGACTATGCAGCGCCACGGATGCGATCCAAGACCCGCGATGAGACGATTCCAAGGCTCCATAATCCTGGACCAGGCTGTATCCTGAGCAGCTGCTTGGCGGAGTAGCAAACAAGAGACGGATTCCTGTGACCCTCCAAGGACAGACGAGTCTCGAGTTCTCCAGCCTCCGGCGCCTAGACTGCAGCTAGAGCTGCGCACCGATGGATTACTCTTCAGTGTTTGGACTCTAAGTAGTGAATATTAAACAACTCTGAACTGAACTGAACTCCAACACTAATAACTGGACTGACACTGTTTCAATTTACTATAACCTTCTATGTGAAGCTGCTTTGACACAATCTACATTGTAAAAGCGCTATACAAATAAAGGTGAATTGAATGGAATTGAATAATATAATATTCTAAATGTTACTTTTAATCTCCCTAGACAACATATTAAATCGTAACACGTGATTGTTATCTAACTATTATCCTTCTTTGACTTTGGGAATAATTCACAGTTATGGTTAGGTTTAGGGGTAGGGAATAGGTATGGATTACATTTTCAAACAAATATTATGTTTCAGGATCAACATAGATGTTAATCCAGGATCAAGTTGTACTTGGCAAAACCATGACGTGCCATATTTAGCAGAACTAATAGTCAGGTATGATATAAGGTGTATGTTTTTGAATCAGCACCTGTCAGGTTGGACTGTTTCTGCTGCCTGGCGCTCTGTGGTGAAGGATGGAGAGGAGACGGAGGAGTGGCGCTGGGCGGCAGAGGAGGAGCAGGAGACGACGGGGTGGAGGAGGTGGTGGACGACGGGTTACTGCTGGAGTCCGGTTGATACGGCACAGGAATGTGGTCCTGAAACAGAGAGAAACGCATTTTTTAAATCGCGTAAGAAAACACTCCTCGCTCCCTGCTCATTACAGACACGGTCAGACATCAGTAAACCCAACTGCATTCTCACGCTCGGTTAAAGATTAATCAAAAAGCAGGGGTGTGCAGAGCCGATCTCCCATGGGCTGAAAACTGGACAGCCGGGGTACGTTTGAAAAGCTGCCCGACTTCATATTAGAAAGAGGAAGGCATCAACAGCCAGCAGTGCTGTCAGAAAACATCACGAGCGGCGCGTTTATTTGATAAGACAACAGGAAATAAAAAAAGACATGACACAATGGAATGGCAGTGCGTAAATGGCTTTTGAATGCTATTTCTGGCGTGGTGTCACAACATTTATGCATTCGGCAGATGCTTTTATCCGAAGCGACTTATATTGCGTTGAAGGTACACAATTTATAGGTTCTTGCTTTCCCCAGGAATCGAACACACACAACCTTGGCATTGCTAGTAAAATGTTTTACCATTTGAGATTGAGGGTTTTTGGAGAAAAGGAAAGGTTAATTATTACAAAAGTCATTACATACAAATCAAAATTATTCACCCTCTTGTGAATTTCTTTTTCTTTTTAAAACATTTTTCTAATGATGTTTAAAAGAGCGAGGAATTTTTCTCAGTATTTCCTATAATATTTTTTCTTCTGGAGAAAGACTTATTTGTTTTTAAATTTTAAACCTTTTTTAAACTCAATATTATTAGCCCCCTTAAGCAAAATATAATTTCAATTGTCTACAGAACAAACCACTGTTATAAAATGACTTGCCTAATTACCCTAACTTGGCTAGTTAACCTAATTAATCAAGTTAAGCCTTCAAATGTCACTTCATTCATTCATTCATTTTCTTTTCGGCTTAGTCCCTTTATTAATTTGGGGTCACAACAGCGGAATGAACCGCCAACTTATCCAGCATTTGTTTTACGCAGCGGATGCCCTTCCAGCAGCAACCCATCTCAAAAACCCTCCACAAAAACACGTTTAAAAAGCCTAATATTGGCAAGTAAAGGGTTTTCAAACTATAACTAAATATATATTAAATCAGAAAGGAAGTCAGAAAGGAATTGAAAGCAAGTAAACCCCTAGTCTTTTTTCAAAGAACATCCTAGGATTTTTAACGACCACAGAGAGTCAGGACCTCAGTTTAACGTCTCATTCAAAAGACGGCGCTCACTGAGCAGTATAGAGTCCCCTTCACTATACTGGGGCATTAGGACCCACACAGACCACAGGTTGAGTGTCCCCTGCTCATCTCACTAGCACCACTTCACGCCAGCAGCAACCTAGCTTAAAACACTAAATGCACGTAATGTTTCTAAATTCATTCATTCATTTTCTTTTCGGCTTAGTCCCTTTATTAATCCGGGGTCGCCACAGCGGAATGAACCGCCAACTTATCCATCATTTGTTTTAAGCAGCGGATGCCCTTCCAGCTGCAACCCATCTCTGGGAAACATTGATACACACTTATGGGCACTTACACACTACAGACAATTTAGCCTACCCAATTCACCTATACCACATGTCTTTGGACTGTGGGGGAAACCCACGCAACCACGGGGAGAACATGCAAACTCTACACAGAAATGCCAACTGACCCAGCCGAGTCTCGAACCAGCAACCTTCTTGCTGTGAAGCGAACATGTTACTCACTACGCCACCATGGCGCCCTTATGTTTCTAAATTAATGTTTTTAATTTGTTCAAATGTCAAAATGTGGGTCTCAACATCATTTAACATCATGTAACGGATCTGATTGTAAAATGAAATAATTAGTTTTTTTTTTTGAACCATCTAAGAATATATGTGTTCTCGCCTAATTCTATTATACTTAAAATGACTAAAATATAGCGTCAAAGTATAAAGATTTAAAATGAAAAGGTTTCATGAATGTTAAAAAGGTTCTTCATAAAACATCAATGTCTATTACTACTTTTTTTTATAACATAACAGCCCTTTAAAAAAAAAAAAAAAACTGTTACTTTTAACCAACTGGTCCCAAGAGGACTTTTAGTGGCTGAACGAAGTCAATTCAGTTCACATAGGAGTTTTAGCAGCATTTCTGCCACATAGAGAGAGAGAGACAGTACGTGTTCTTGCATTTAAAAGATGATGCACAACAGAACAGAACTGAACACATGCCTCTTCAGACACATTTTTTAATGTAGACTTGACACGGTGTCTTAAAAACACCATGCCTGCATTCTAATAAACAATAAAATAAAAAAAATAAAGAAGATTGTTTGATCTTGGTCTGAAAAAACTGATCTGCATGGCAAGATAAAAGCAAACAAGTAAAGCTAAGAAGATACAGTAAGGTGTTTTGGTCTTGGTCTGTGAAAAATCTGAGTACAAAAGGGTCATGAACTGCCTTTTTAATGATTTTGTACTGTTCTCCGAGCTCCATTTACACTGTTATTAAGCTTTTTATGTGAAAAGCATACTTTAGAAGTAATCATTTCTATCCTGTTGTGAGCCCTCTCACCAGAACACACCATTTTAATGAAGTGGCGGATTGTCGACTCAGATGTAAACTCTCCCTGTGTATGACTGGCTAATTGTTTGCATATTCATACCTATTCAATGCATTATGGCCCAAAGTTCAAAAGGATGGCTGATTTAAGTTTCTGCATGTATATGTTTAACAGCATCCTTATCGACGGCCACCGCAGTGTTTTGGGTTAAAGATGCATAAATACTCAGTATGAACAAAATTATTTGAATACAGACAAAGCAACAGTAAAAAAAAAGTTATTTAAACAGTGGCTCACACTTGTGGATTTTTTCTGAAAACGCAGTGTTCAATCAATAAATGACTTGTTCAAACTACAGTCCTTATTTAAAAAGAGTGGAAACCGCACAATTCTTAATGGGGTGGCAACTTAACTGTATTATGTTCAGTCCACTTAAATCTGTAAAATCAATAAAGATTACTTAATAGATATGTGTTTGGACAACATCCCCAGGTGGCCCAACATTTTTACAGTATTGGATTGTGCCTTGTTTATGGGGCTTCTAGTAGTACCTAGAACGTCAAGTAAACGTCAAGTAAAGTCAAGTAAAGGAGGTCGAGCCTACTCATTTATGGCTCCTAAACTCTGGAATAGCCTTCCTGATAATGTCTGAGGCTCAGACACACTCTTGCAGTTCAAAACTAGATTAAAGACCTATCTTTTTAGTGAAGCATACACTCAATGCATCACATAGCGGTATGATGCATGAATGTGCTTTACGCATCTCGTTTATATGTATTATGAACAGCAGCTACGCTAATTATTCTCTTTATTCTCTATTTACACCTGGGCATACTCATTCCGAGGCCCCCATCTCGACCAGCGACGAGATGATCTCAAGGTTCCATAATCCTGGACCAGGCTGTATCATGAGCAACTGCTGTGGTTTATGAAGGAGTAGACAGCATGATACTGATTGCGGTGACGCGCCAAGGACAAACGAGTCTCGCTGACGCCCAGCTTCTCCAGCCTCCGGCGCCTAGACTGCAGCTCTGCACAAGATGTTTGGCCATAGGAGAAATGGTTGTGCCCAACTGAGGCTGGTTTCTATCGAGGTTTTTTGAATTCTTCTCTTTCACCAATTGGTGAAGTTTTTATGCCGCCACTGTCGCCACTGTCTTGCATGGTTCATCGATGGATTTGCTCTTGAGTGTTTGGACTCTTAGTAGTGAATATTAAACCACACTGAACTGAACTAAACTGAACTTCAACTCTGAAAACTGGACTGACAAGGTTTCAATTCACTATAATCTTCTATGTGAAGCTGCTTTGACACAATCTACATTGTAAAAGTGCTATAGAAATAAAGATGAATTGAATTAAATTGAATATATTAGAAACAAATCTTTGAAAAATGACTCCCAATTCGCATAGAATTTACATTGCAATAAAATTTTATGAAGTCAAATGATAGGTTTGTGTGCTTTACAGATGAAATTCATTTGAAACATCGGTGCGGTAATGCAAGTTCATGACCTCATTCATCATGAACACACTGTAAATGAAGATTAGTTGTCTTTACTTAAAATAAATGAGTAAACCTGTTGCTATTAAAACGATCAGTTGACTTTACTTTAAAAAGTGAGTAAGCCTTAACATTTTTAAGTAAATAAACTATGTGCATAATTAGAAAAATTAAGTTAAAATCAACAATTCCAAGTTGCAATGGATTTACTGTGGTTACTTTAAGTAAAGTCAACTTGTTGCTTTTTAAGGCAATGGGTTTACTCACTTTTCTATGTAAAGTAAAATCATCACTTTTAACAGTACAGATGATTCTTTTGAGTCAATATTAAATTAATAATTTATTTTGTTTAACTAACTGGATAAAACTGGGGTTTGTTTGACTGAAGCAATGTTAGTAAACTCAATGGGATTAATTGCAACCATAGTTGCTTTGGTCGTTAATTTTCACACAGAAATTTATTTGTGCCAATCAATTCCTGTCAGTTTTGACTCAGTGATTCATTTGTGTCGTTCAATTCCTGTCAGTTTTGACTCAGTGATTCATTTGTGTCGTTCAATTCCTGTCAGTTTTGACTCAGTGATTCATTTGTGCCGTTCAATTCCTGTCAGTTATGATTCAGTGATTCACTTGTGACATTCAATTCCTGTCTGTTTTGACTCACTGATTCATTTGTGCTGCTTGCTACCCAATAGAGAGATTTATTAGTTAGGTAATCACATAAAGTTTGATCCGATCATTAAACTAATCTAATGCAAAACTTGAAGAACTGTGCCAGTTGTTTTGGCTCATTTTATAAAATGTTTGGTGTTTTTGGATTCATTTCAAAGCTTGGAATCCCATTCATTTGTGTTATATAGTATTTCATTCATTCATTGCTTCATTGATTCATTCCTTCATTCATTTTCCTTCTGCTTAGTCCCTGATTATCAGGGGCTACTATTCTGGCATATGTTTTACGTAGCGGACGCCCTTCCAGCTGCAACCAAGTACACCCATACACACTCTCATTAACACATAAACTCATCCATTCATTCATTTTCTTTTAGGTTCAGTGCCTTTATTCATCTGGAGTCACCACAGCGGAATGAACCACCAACTTATACAGTATATGTTTTATGCAGCGGATGCTCTTCCAGCTGCAACCCATCACTGGGAAACATCCATACACACTCATTCACACACATACACCATGGATTTAGCGTACCCAATTCACCTATACCGCATGTGTTTGGACTTGTGGGGGAAACCGGAGCACCCGAAGGACAAACTCTACACAGAAATGCCAACCTACCCAGCCGAGGCTCGAACCAGCGACCTTCTTGTTGTAAGGTGACAGCGTTACCCACTGCACCACTGTGTCACCCAAACTCATACACTACAGACAATTTAGAATTTACAATTCATCTATATCACGTCTTTGGACAGTGGGGGAAACTGGAGCACCCGGAGGAAACCCACGCGACATGGTATTTCAAAGGATTCAAAAATATTTAGATTAAGTTACTAATCCTGAGTAATATGTGACCCTGAACCACCACAGCAATACTGACAATAGTCAAAAATACACTGTATGGGTCCAAATTATCTTTTTCTTTTAGGCCAAAAATCATTAGAATATTAATTAATGATCATGTCTCATGCAGACATTTAGTAAATTCCCTACTGTAAATATATATAACTGCATGCTTGACTGCTAAGCTGCTTAATGTGGGCAATTTTAATGCAGATTTTATTTAAACCCTCAGATTTCAGATTTTTTCTCAATCAAAAATTGTCTAATCCTCATAACAAGCCATACATCATTCGATCTTTTAATACATTCATTCATTTTCCTTCGGCTTAGTCCCTTATTTGAGAGGGGTCTGGATGCAGACCTGGTGCAGTGCAATCTGAGCTGCATCCAATGCTTTTTAATGCGCTCACCTAACCCCACCCCTAACCCCCTCACAGTGACGTCACTCACTCCATTGAGTGCATTGTGTCTGACATTGCATCGCTGAGTGATGCAATCTCAGCTTGCATCATAAAGGCTGCAT
Organism: Danio albolineatus; assembly: GCA_903798035.1. Taxonomy (NCBI): domain Eukaryota; kingdom Metazoa; phylum Chordata; class Actinopteri; order Cypriniformes; family Danionidae; genus Danio; species Danio albolineatus. The sequence continues at coordinate 1,009,547 of CAIGQQ010029922.1, read as the reverse complement.
CCAGATACTATTGCCTTATTTACCAGGGGTCACCAAAGTGGAATGAACCACCAACTATTCCGGCATATGCTTTAAGCAGTGGATGCACTTTCAGCTGCAATTCATTACTGGGAAAAACCTGTACAAACACATGGAGAACATGCAAAGTCCACACAGAAATGCCAACTGGTCCAGCCTCGAACCAGCAAGCTTCTTGCTGTGAGGCTACAGTGCTAATCACTGAGCCACCGTGACATCAATTTTTATAACATATTTTTATTTTAAAATCACGTTTATGACTGGTTTTGTGGTCCAATTTGTGGTCACAAACACATTACTAATTTCTTGTCAAAGCATGTGTTTTGCAATCTGTAGTTAAATACATCTGAAAAGTAACCTTCTCGGCCCTGCGTGTTTTCCAATAAACAAAAAAGTGTGTGCCAAAAAAAGAGTGAAATGTTGTTTGGACTTTGCAAGCATGCCAAGCTATTTCCATAAAAAGCAAAAGCACACAGGAAGGACCTGCAGCACCAATCTGCCCGATTGTAATAATGTTGACAGTGTAACCGGGCTGAGGTGTGTTTGCTCTGTGTAACTCATCTTACCTTGTTGATTTTGTTGGTCTTGGGGAGCGTCTGGCTGATGTGCAGGTCTGAGTACCTGAGGGGGTTGTTGATGTCACACGGCACCGACTCGGTCCTGACCAGCTGACGGGCTGAGAGAGAAACAGCAGAGTATCCACGGTAACGGGAGCCAGTTGTCACGGAAACAGGACAACTCAGAAAAGTCTTGTCACATTTTAATGGAGGAGCCACTAAACCATGTATTATGTACAGTATACTGTATGTGAGAAATATCACATGTGTGGCATGTATGGAAATTCAACAGCAGAGCATATCAAATATTGTTTTTTCCAGCATAGAAATATATAGATATATATAGATCAGTTCAATGTTGAAAGCAAGATTCTAGTAATGAGAGGTGTGATAAACAGTACATTGTTATACAGTATTTGTATACTATTGTATAAATATGCAACAATATGCATCAGTGAATTGATTTATGACACATATATAATTTCTGATACAGAAATTTGCTTCTATAAGGGAAACTCTTGCAAAATGCATATGCAATAGGGTCTGCATTCCTGTGGTTTCACTGTGTCTTTAATCAATCTTGACTGCTTTTAGGACAACATTTGTGCAAGTGCAAGATATTAATAAATCTGGCCCTCATAATGTTTAAAATAATAAACACTTTTTAAATAAACGCTACTGTTTTGAACTTCATATTTATCAGAGAATCCTGAAACAACAGGAATCATGGGAGTTAACTAATGAACACTGAACTTTAAAACACATTAAAACAGAAACTACTCAGTAAACTACTCAGCCTAAAAACAACCTCTCAGTAAACGGTTCTTTTTCATTTTATAAAGAACAATTTAATTATTAATTTTAATTCTGTCAAGAATGAAAGGTTTGATGAATCCAAAAGGTTTTTCATAAGAATCTCTAACAATTAAAAAATATATATTTCATAGGATCATGTGACAACAAAGTCTGGAATCATAATGCTCAAAATACAGCTTAGAAATGAATGAATTAATGAGCAATTAACTACAAAATACATTAGAACAGAAAGACATTTTTAGAAAGACATACCTATAGAAAATATCTATAAATGGATCGTTTTCATTCAGTGATTCCCTCATTTTCCTTCGGCTTAGTCCACTTAATTATCATGTCGACACAGAAGAATGAACCTCCAACTTCTTCATAAACAACCTGTCTTTAGAAAGTAACTGTTTTTGAAGGATCGTCTGACACTAAAGCCTTAAATAATAATGCTAAAAAAATACAGCGTTGAAATTAATAAGTTAATGAATGATATTAACTTTAAAATCTATTAAAACCATTATTTTAAAGAGCAATAATAACATTTATAGTACTGCTGCTTTTATCTAATATTTGAGCAGATATATGTAGACTCTTATCTTAAGGCTTAAGGCATGTCCACCAAAGCATTTTTTTTCTCGAGCTGAGCGTTTGTTTTCATTCATTCATTCATTTTCTTGTTGGCTTAGTCCCTTTATTAATCCGGGGTCGCCACAGCGGAATGAACCGCCATCTTATCCAGCATATGTTTTTACACAGTGGATGCCCTTCCAGCCACAACCCATCTCTGGGAAACATCCATACACACTCATTCACACTCATACACTACAGACAATATAGCCTACCCAATTCACCTATACCACATGTCTTTGGACTTGTGGGGAAAACCGGACCACCCGGAGGAAACCCACGAAACCACGGGGAAAACATGCAAACTCCACACAGAAATGCCAACTGACCCAGCCGAGTCTCGAACCAGCTACCTTCTTGCTGTGAGGCGAACGTGCTACCCACTAGGCCACTGTGGCGCTTCAGTTGTTTTCTGTTGTTGTCAAGGTTAGCGCAAAATTTTTTGAACGTTTGGGGTTTTTACGATGTCACTTTTGAGGTAGCCGTTCAATCACAGTGAAGGAGGGGATTGTACCTATAGTCAACAAATAATCTTCGTAAGACTTTCAACTTGTAACGCTTCAGCGGGCATAATCTGTATCATAGCAACCGAATTAAAAATATCTATACAAAAACGCTCACAACTGACCATTTTTAGAACTATGCTTTCGTTTGTGACTGAATCTTTGTCTATATTTTTTATACGACATCAATCCTCCCAATCCCCAATCCTTCCCAATCCTTTTTAATCCTCCCCAATACAAAATGTAAGGTATAAAACAGAAATTAAAGTGTTTAAGGAGCAACAAACCTTCTTCCTTACCTTGCGGCGTTACTTGATCTGCGACATCACAAATGAGGTAAAGACAAAGCGGTGAAAACAGAGAAAAAGAGAAAGTTAAACTAAGACTGAAGGAGATCCATAACGCTTCACATAACAAGACAAATAGTTTAGCACATTAATACAAAAGGAATGTGAAGCTATATCAATGTCAGCCCTAAATTGTTCCCACAATTATTCCCCCTACATCAGGGATCACCAATCTCGATCCTGGAGGTCCGGTGTCCTGCAGGGTTTAGCTCCAACTTGTCTCAAAACACCTGCCTGGATGTTTCAAGTATTCCTAGTGAGAGCTTGATTAGCTTGTTCAGGTGTGTTTGATTAGGGTTGGAGCTAAAATCTGCAGGACACCAGCCCTCCAGGAACAGGTTTGGTGATTCCTGCCCTACATGCATTCATGCATTCGTAAACCCATTTTCAAAATGCAGTGTGTGTTTTCTGAAAAAAGATAATGTCTGTAATTAAATACGTTACATGGAATATAAAGGTATCACAAGGCTGAACACTATAAAAACATTGTAGCCATATTTAATGGTGTCACGATCACCAGCAATCTAGCATTTGCAGATCGCTGGAGAACTACAAATCTGCCACTTTTTAATGAACTACAGATCACATCATGCACATCACTCACTTACCTGGCCCAGATTGTCCCTGACTACAGCTGCATACGAAATCACCAACTACTCAGTAGGTACGGCATTTGAATTTAAATGTACTACTTGACTGTTACAAAAGTACGTATTATACAGTACGAGTCTCACTAGTATGAACAGAACTCGGATGTACTACATCCATCCTTTTGTCATCGTCACGTGACCTACCCACATCAGTTGCATTGCTTCACTCCCATTCATGAATTATCTCGCAGGACATAATGGGATAGCATAGTGAACCTACATAGGAAATAGTAGGTCATCTTGTAACTCCCACACACTGTTTTTCAAGTTCTATGAATTCGGAAATATTACTCGGCTCGCATACTGTGTTTTGCATACTATATAGTATGGAAGTATGCAATTTCGTATGCAGCTAATGTGTAGGTATGGCTGACGTGAAACTGATGTTTCAACACAGTGTCAAGATCCAGAACTGCAAGTGTTTCAAAACAAGGCACCAAAGCATGATCTGAAACACCCAGGTCACGTGACTAAAGCGATTCAAAGCATCAGTCATTTCAGAAACGTTTCAAGACCAGGTGAATCTACATTTGATTGACAGGATCGGAAAAAAACTCATGTAGTCTAGTGGACCATGCATGTGCACAGAGTAACTGGTGCAAACGACCCAAGTTCGAATCCCGACTTGTACAAATAATTAGATATTATAAAAATGTTCCTTTTTAATGACCGAAACAAGACATATTTATTCACAAAGTGTTCATTCAAATGTCAGACCAATGTTAAAACAAAACACATTACAAGAACAGAGCATTTAAAAACATCTATATCTGCATGACCCTGGATTCGAACCCATTTTTTCTGCATGCTGGTCAGGAACTCTCACTGCTTCACTAAATCACTTGAAACCTCAGCTCTACAACATGGGGTTTAATACCTCAATTTGCTTTACTGTTTCTTTGCTGAAGCCATTCCAGAGCAATATACTTTCTAAAATGACCACTAGGTGTCACTGTAGAGACAGGTTTCAAAGCGTTTCGAAGCTTCAACACATTTACTTCGACTGTTTTAGTGTTTCACGAAGCCTCGCATTTCCAACCACTACTACTGTGTGTGTGTTTGCAATCAGGTGTAATCTGGGCCAGGTGTGTGAGTGAAGTACATGATGGGATCTGTAGTTCATTAAAGTGGTAGTTCTCCAGCGATCTGCAAATGATATATCGAAGGTGATCATGACAAATGGCCTGCCTTGTGTGGTACATCAAGCATTTATTGATTGAAAAAAAGCAAAGAAAAGATAAAAGTTTCAATACCTCTGAATGGTTCCCTACCTCCTCTATGGTATATGAGTAAATGACAGGGCGGCGCTTCTTTGGTGCATTTGTTGTGGCACTTCAATCTGATGGGAAAAAAAGCAAGTATGACAGAAATGTTTATTAGTTTGCTCTTGTAAAAAAGTGAAATCAATGAATATTCAAAACAAGCAGCTTAAATATGCAGCCATTATTTTGAGGGTGTCAAAAGCCAGCAAGTATCTTAGTAACAAGATGCCACAGTCAAGGGTGGTAGAGTGGAAACTATTAGGCAGGTAATTTATTCAAATAATCTTTTAATGATAATGATAATTATGCTCAATTTGAATGTTCAGACGCTACTGCGGGCACAAAGTGTCTAGCGCTGAATCCTAAAGAGACTGTGATACAAACAAAATCCTCAATAAGCAGATTTTTCAAGGGACTTTCATATTCAGTATGATCATAAGAGACAGTTTAAGACATGATAATAACTTTGGGGAGAAAATATATTTAACATCTGACATTTATGGTCTAAATGCTGTGTAAAGATAATAAAAAAAAAATAGCTTTATTAGATTTATTGATTTATTTGTCTGCTTTCTAGTGCAAATATCTAAAAATTCTTAAATTAAAAAGCGTTTTCTACACAAGCAAGAAATATTCTCTTGTTTTAATTTGCCTGTTTTAAGGAAAAACTCACATAATTTTGCCATATTATTTCTAAAAACGAAACAATATGTTTTTTCGATATTTTTTAGATATTTATACTACAAATAAAACAAAAACTCTTAAAAAAAATTGCAGTGTAACTTCTGTGTCAGGAAGAATTATAAAATATAACCTAATTTTAACGCTAATAATATTGACCTTATTGAGCCCGCCTGGTCATTTAGCATAAAGGGGGTCTGAGATCAGGCAGGTCTCGATATATTCCACTGGTAAAGAAAAAAAAAAGGATGAGATAGGGTGGAAGGGGGGATTCTTCCAAAAAGAAGATAAGGCAGTAGGGTGACATCGGCCTATTTATTGTAGGCTTAGATCAATCAGATTGGTTTATTGCTGATTACGGATGAGAGAACAGTCGTGATCCATCATATCACCTGCTGCTCTCGAAATTAGTTTATAAACTTCACTTATACAAGCCAAGCTAAAAGAAATAGTAAGTATGGAAATATAAAAAAGTACTATAGGATATATTTAGAAATTCGATTTGCTCCATTAAACATCATTTGGGAAATATTTTAAAAGAATCACTTTAAAAGATGTTTATGATCATTTTCAGACATATTGTAAACAATAACAGGATGTTTGATCTGGTCATTCATTAGAAACTGTCTCTGTCACATTTGTTATGTTACATAAAAAAGTCCTGATTCTGAGATAATTATAATTGTGCACAATGACAAAAAAGTCAGAACTATGGCACAGATTCATGCAACACTTCATTACAGCTTGTGTATGTCTAGATTATGGGTTTTTGACTTTCAGTTGGTGGTACACCCAAAAATGTTTTGCTGCTTGTTCAGACTACTTATTTAAAATGAGCTGATTCAATTAAATTCTTGAGTTTTTGGGGGTCAATTTTTTTTTTTTTTTACATTCAATCGACTTAATATGTGTTGGAGGAACATGAATTGTGTGGAACCCAGCATTTTTGACAGTGTATTTAATGTTAAAATTATTAGTTTTATCATAATATCACAATGTAATATTATGGCATAAAAAGCCAGATCATGACATAACATCTAAAATATGACAAAAGGCCAAAATGTAAAAAAAAATGGCTTATATGAAAAACAATTACAAATTGTTTAATAAATATGATTTGTTTTGTCGTGTCATAATTAGCACATAACAAAATTAGAATTAAAAAACTCCAATTCAAAAATAAGTAAAAAAATTATTTATTGTAATTATGTGGGAAAAAATATGTTCTATATTATTTTGAATGGCATAACCATTAATCCCCCTTTATTTTAGTTTGGACTTTTAATCTCTCAATTTAAACTTGTCATAATTTATATTGTTGTCATTAGCACTTACTTGCAGTTTTTGCATTTTAATCCAAACAGCATTCCTTTCCCGCACACGATACACGTCTGCGACATCCAATACTTTGTAGAAAACCTGCAAAATCACAGATAAGAGTCGTCATTCACCACCGAGCCCTATTTTGACACACTTCCCCCAGAAAAAAAGGAAAAGAATTTAATTTCATCCTCTTTTAAAATGCATGAGGCCATATGGGTTTGTTTTGCTTCGCTGTCAAACTATTAGCAGACGGTTGTGACCTTTTGACGAGCACTCCTAAACTCTTCAGATGAAAGAGCGAATGTGTCACATTTGCCAAATAACCTTTTCAGCGGCGGACAGATATGTGCGAGCGTACGCCCAAAGTAATTCTCAATTCACAGTCATTTAATGGTAATCGAGTATCTCTCAGAATCTCCTTTGCGCTCAACACTTGACAAATACACGAGAGGACAAAGGCCGCATGGATGCATTGCCGATTGTTCGCGCAAGGTGTTCTCTTCATCCTCCATTTTTTTTTCCATCTCCATCTCTTTCTGTTTACCTTTTTTCACCCGTTCTCCACAATGAAAGGGCCATTCAGATCCGCGGCAATAGAGTTCCTGTGAAGGGTCGCTGTGCATTTGCCAATCTATTTCTCTGATCTGAACAGAAGCTGACGGTTAATAGAATATGACTAATGGGTTCTGACAGTGTCAAAGTGTCTTCATTAGATTGAAGCCGTGCCGTCTCATGAAAGTAGAGACCGGTTTTGGTTACGCAGCTCACATCAGCCGTGGTCATCTCGGTTTTAGAGAGCACTTCCATTTATTTTCATGCTTGCGTTTTAAGACTGTGGCAGATGTCCATCTATTAAGACAAGTAGACATTGATGTACACAGTCAAAGTACCGGCTAGAGCAAGAAATATAAAGATTGAAAACTCATCCGTTTAAAGTCAGAGTGAATCGGAAGTTGTGTCGATGTACTTCCAGCTGAAATGAAATATTGAGAAGGGAGCAGGGCTTTCTTTTTGCACATCATTCCCTCGTAGTAAACTAATGGTAAGAGTGGCACATGGTTATAAACACTGTCAATCAAACTGTCGTCAACAGGTAGGACATATGGGGCGAATTTCCAGACTTTGGTTGAAGATTATTAAAACCAATTTTTTATTTTCAGTGGATTTGCTTGCATGGATTAATTGTTCAGATAAAGAATAAACATTGTAAATTTAGATTTCAAACAAACTGTAATGAATGGGATACATTGCAACATATTAGGGTGGAATAAGCCCCTGTTCTTAAAAAAATTCAATCAGCAGTTGATGAAGGAATAAGTCGCATACAAGCTCAGGACTATATCAGGCATGTGATCAGGCGAGAACAAAAAAACATTTGTTTTTAGATAAAAAATAATAATAATTCAAAAAAATATATATGTTTTTATATAAATATTTATTACTGGCCACACAATTTAAGTTTCATTTTTCGTTTCATCAGTTTATATGTTTAGCAGTTTAATAGAGACCTAAGTAATATTTAATAGGTTTATGCTTTGTACTTCAATGTCGAGACAGATCCACACACTGCCGCTAGATGGCGCCACAGAATTTCACTTTTCCTGTAATTTAGTCGACTCTTTAATCCAACGTGATAAATAAGGTACTAGTCAGTCAACTATTCGAACTGTACAAATATTAAATCCAGGTGAATTGAGTAGCCTAATATACTTTAACAAAAATCACTATCACTTTCCCTTTCGTTCGGCTTAGTCCCTGTTTTAAAAGCCTAGTTTTAATTAATTTTAAAATATATTTTTATAAATTTGCATTACCATCTAAACTTGTGACATATTCAGGTATTAAATTTGAGGTGCTAGGCTGTGGCAATGAAATAATGAAGACATAAGGACAGATGATCTGCAGAGAATAACTACAAACTTGGGTTCTGCAGCTGTATTTATAATGTACATAGAGCGCACATGGTCGTGACATGCAAATGTGAGCGTGGAAAAAATGAACAGCCGCACATGCATTCAAAGTGATTTCATAATCTTGCATATTGTCAGTGGCTTCGTCACATTATAGGACTACACAATATCATTGTGTTATATACACAGTAGCCTAGGTAGGTCTACAGTCACATCCCTGAAAGAAGGCCAGAATAAAGCAGGTCATCTGCTTTGATGACGATGCAGACCCCCCACCCTCCACCCTAAAAAATAAAATAAAATTCGGATTTACGTAATCTACAGGGGTCGTCCCATTGAACTTGGAAAATACGTAAATCTGTATGAAGAATCACATCCCTGCTACTGTATATGCAGAGGCTATGAATTTGAATTAAAGATAACAATATCATATACTACAGGGGCATTCACAACAGAGATGGCTTGCACAAATAAATCTAGATGTGTGAACATTTTAGGTTTACTTGTTTCATTCCTGCATCAAATTTGCTTCATTCACTCGTCAAATTCACTTGACAATAAATGCAGATTCGCGTCATAGGCGGGGTATCTATCTGCCTGGTGACTCTAGCTTAGATTTTTTTAAACTAACATATATTGTCCTTTAGGGAGGCTGAAAAACAGTGTAGATTCGTTCTGAGCCGTGTCTGAGTCAAATAGATTCCTTCTGAGGTTCATCAACTCCCTGGATGATGGAGGCTTTCAGCAGTGCATCTAACTGAGCCAAGTCCTGTTTGATGAGTTGTTGTCCCGTGTCAGCAGCAAGATTTTTCATTCCAGTGTCATAATCAAGGAAATGTATTACCGTGCTTTGGCTAAAGCAGGCCCGCAATGCTAATGGTCTAATCTGATTCAATGATTAATCCTAAGCGAAGTAAAAAGTGCTTCTTTTTAACTGTAGTCTGAATAAGTTTTCCTTTAAAATTTATACCATAAAAAGTAGATTTTTAGGGCTGTGCAATTAATCGCAATTGCAAAAAAATCACAATTTAAGCACATGCAATTTCTAAATCGCGTAAGCCTGCAATTTTATCTATTAATTTATTTGGATTTTTGTTCATGTTCATGTGCGCATGATTTTAATATGTTAACCAATCAGAGCTGACGCAGCACACCAGGCAATTACAGCTAAGCTGAGTGGGAGAAGATGTTAACCAATCAGAGCTCACTCAAAGTTCACTCAGCTCACTCAGAGCTCACAAAGTTGAGCGGGAGAACCGAATAGGTGCTTTTGATTTACATTATTTTTTATTTATTGTTATGACTGGAATTGAGGTTAGTTCATCTTTATTTTTTCATGTTTTTTCAATTGTTTCATGTTCATGTCACAATTTATTACAGTTTTGTTCTTCAAGCCGTTGGTGCTACTGCGTACAGTATGTGTTTAACTAGACTTGAGGTTAGTTAATCTTTATTTATTTTATGTTGTCTGTTTTAAAGACAATTTTACTTTAGTTTTATTTATTAAACAATGTTATTTCATTGTGAAATGTTTTGTTATGCACTTCTTGTGCACTGAATACATTTAGAATGTGTGTATGTAGCTTGTTTGAAGAAGCAAAAACAGCTGCCAAAATTGCAAATAAAATCGCAATATTCGTTCAAGAAATCGCAGTATGATTATTTTGTCCATATTGCACAGCTCTAGTTGATAGAGCTCCAATCAAGCAATTCAAAAGAACAAATAACCAGAAAAACAATCTCCTGAAATTTCTGGTAAAATTTACAGTTATACACCTGCCGCTTTTACAGTTTAGATACAGTATAGCTTGTTTTTAGATGCCAAAACAGCTGCTTTTATACTGTAAATGTGGACAAAATGCACAAAACAGGAATATAAAAGTTGTGATTTATTTAAAAAATGTACTTGACAGGAGAATGTGCTGTAATATTGACTAATTTGAACCACTTTAAATTCTCATATGAGCTATAATCGTAAATAAATAAATGTAAATGTCTTCTAGTGTGTTTATTTTTAGGAAGGTTTCTATGCAAATTTAATAAATCTGCAAACACAGCAAACGCAACCACAGCGCGAACCCACAGAAAATCACAGAAAATCTTTTTTTTTCTTTATCCTTGGTGTCTTTTAAAGGCTAAGCCACGCTGAGCCCTCATTATGACTCTTATATCTCTTCATCACAAAAGCACAGTGTATGGTGGTGTAAGCACAAGCGCAGACTCTTTATTTGACTTGGGATTGGTGGTAATCAAGTCTTCAGATGTGAGCAGGCATGGCTGGCGCTGCACGAGCACATGAGTTAATTGGCTTGACATTTTGTAAGCGCTACCTGACTCTCGTAGTGCACGCAGAAGAGCGTACCTGTGTTTAATGGAGTTGCCCAGGTCTCTGCGAGGTATCTGAGGGGACCAGCGAGGAACAGACAGAGTATCTGAAACACACACAACAAAACAAGATTAGTGCTTGCAAACAGAATACCAGACTTCAGGACACTGTTGTAGACCAAGTCAACGTGAAAACATTCATTACACTCATTGCTCACATAAACAAATATTTAAAAAGAATCAATTTAATAGGGGCTCATAACTGTTTATGATCAGGTTCAGACATATTGTAAACAATAACAGGATGTTTGATCTAATCATTCATTAGAAACGGTCTCTGTCACATTTGCTCTGTTACATAAAAATTCTGATTCTGAGATAATTATAATTGTGCACAATGACAAAAAAGTCAGAACTATTGCATTCATTTATATATAAACACAAACAAACATGTATATATTGATAGATCAACTGATTAAATGAGTTACTGATTAAATGATGAATTGGTTGGTTG
>CAIGQQ010029922.1:956146-979534 GCA_903798035.1 Danio albolineatus | reverse complement strand
ATAATAATAATAATAATAATAATAATAATAATAATAATAATAATAATCTCCAGATTTACTAAATATCAACAATATATTTTTTTCTACTCTGTAACAGTTTGTTCTGTCATTGAGAGTGAAACTGCACACATACGCAAGCCTTTCGCAGTATTGCACACGGCGTCTATGTGTCGTCAGTAAAGCAGAAAGCTGAAAGCGTGAAGCACAGGCCTCGGGCTCACACTGCTGCCTACAATAATCTAGAAGAACAGCAGACGCATTAACAGAGCTGACGACGCTCCAGAGGCCTGCTTTACTGTCACAGCATCCGGCCTGGAGCCCCGGTGGGACGTCCAAAGCGCAGCTAATGCCATTACAGAGACCCCACAAACACAATGAGATTACAGACCTGCTCCTGCTGCCGCGGAAACACAGATCAGACCATCAGTCATCTGAACGCACGACAAGACCTGGAGACACATACTCTGGAGGAATGTGGCAGTTTAGGAAAAAATAACCTTGACCTGTGGTAAATAATCAGAACTAACAAACCAGCTAACAAAATATATACAGCTTTCATAGCAAGATCTCGAGATCCAGAATATATTAAAGCAACATTCTTGGCTTATTTTACAGCTCCCCTGGAGTTAAACAGTTTATTTCTACCATTTTTGAATCCATTCAGCCAATCTCCGAGTCTGACGGGATCACTATTAGCATAGCTTAGCACAAATCATTGAATCAGATTAGACCCTAAGCATCTCACTCAAAAATGACCAGTTTAGATACATTTGCTATTTAAAGCTCGATTCATCTGTAGTTACGTTGTGTACTAAGACCGATGGAAAAGTTATTTTCTAGGCTGATAAAAATTATACTCTCGTTTCAGCATAATAATCAAGGATCTTTGTTGCTGTACATACCATGGCTGCAGTAGGCACAATGATATTATGCAGTGCTGTTATGTAGCTACCTAGCTGGGGACTTTTTTCAAAATCATTGCCCCTGGTGTTGCCATGGTTCAGCAAAGATTCTTGCTTTTTACATTAAAAATATTAGCCATATTGGACTACAAAACATCAACTTTTTATTTACCGTCAGTGCTAGGACATGATGTAACTACAGAAGAGCCAAGCTAAAAATGAATATTATTTAAACCATTTTTGTTTATTTTTCAGCGAGATGCTAATGGTCTAATCCAATTAAATGATTTATAAGCTAAGCTAAAAGTGCACCCACCAGACTTGGAGATCAGCTGAATGGGTTCAGAAATGGTAAAACAACTGTTTAAGCTTAAGAGAGCTATAAATTGAGCAAAAAAAAAATCAGTTTAACTATATTCTGTTGTAAATAATTATAACTAACAAACTAGCTTCAAAATGTACACATAAATCTGTTTCATAGCTAGATCTGGAGATCCAAACTCTGGAGGAATGTGGTGGTTTAGTAAAAAAAGAAAATGTCTTAAAAGCAGTTTTGTATGTCTGATTCTCTGAAAGTGTCATTGAAGTAAGTAAATGACTAAATAATTACATAAATGTAGTTTTACAACAAGCTCATGCATCTCAAACTCTGAAGGATTTTGCCTCAATGGCATGGATATTACTCTTAAATACAACTATAAATTAAAATGTAAATACTATATTATGTTATGTTATGTTATGTTATGTTATGTTATGTTATGTTATATATTTTAAATATTAATATTAGGGCTGTCAATTGATTAAAAAAATTAACTAATTAATCACACTTTTGTCTGTGATTAATCATGATTAATCACGACAAACCGTATTTATTACAGAAATAAAAACACAGGCATGTAAGTGCCATTTAAATTTTAAAACAATCAATGCCAATAACAAACAAAAATTATTTCCATGTTGGATTCTAAGTGAACTACAAAAAAATCCAAAATACATGCATTGCAAATATGGAAATTGGAAAATTATAATAACAAAGTATTGAATACAAACAATTGTTTTCATTGTAAAGTTGTTTTGCAAGTTGAGAACATTAATTATAAAGTAGAAACAATTTTGCTTAGTCCTCCTTAATATTTTGGTAGTTGCTAAGACAGTGCAGTCTGTTGACATGTGGCCTAAGAGTGAGAAAAGTCTCTCACAAGCAGAATCACCGAATCTGCATGTGAATTTCAGTGCTTAAATTCTGTGCCACTGGTGCTGTGACAAGGACGCAAGAAGAACCAAGGGGTACATCAAAGTCACGCACTAAAGACTATAGGCTAGACTTCTTACATGGACTTTGGTCACGCCATCTCTAAACATTAAATTCTAAACTGCTTTGAGCGACTGTCTGCGATGTTAGGCGTATAGTCTTGTTGTTAGGATATCCACACATACACAAACACTCTCTCTCTTACACACACACACACACACACACACACACACACACACACACACACACAGACAACGCGGGCAGTACAGCGAGCTCACACGGTATAAGCGACTCCCTTCAGTCATCAGCGCGCACGGTCGCGTTCATCATCGCGCCGCCCTCAACCCGAAAGTGAAAAAGAAAGTGACCGGTTCGCGGATAAACGTGCGGACCGGGAGGGTGAGAGTAGGTGTCGCGGATTAAGCTGGATTTATACTTTCACCTGGCGCCGCATCGCGCGCCTCCGCTGAATGCACGCGCACCTCGAGGCTTTTATACTTGCCGAGGGAGGGGGTAGGTGTCGCGGGGGGGTTCGCTCACTATTCTGCCGCCCTTCTCGGCCGCCTCTGTGGACGCACCGGCCCTGAACACAAGTCGGCCAGAACAGGAAATAAGAAAAAACCTACCACTGCGTTAAACGCGTTAATTTTTTTAACGCGATTAATATTTCAAATTAATCGGCGTGCGTTAACGCGCTAATTTTGACAGCCCTAATTAATATACATTGTCTGGGTAAAAAACACCAAAAAAAACATCATCGCCTCACAGCAAGAAGGATGCTGGTTCGAGTCTCAGCTGGGTCAGTTGACATTTCTGTTTGGAGTTTGCATGTTCTGCCCGTGGTCGTATGAGTTTGCTCTGGGTGCTCCGGTTTTCCCTTATAAGTCTAAAAACATGTGGTATAGGTGAATTGGGTAGGCTAAATTGTCCGTAGTGTATGAGTGTGTATGGATGTTTCCCAGTCATGGGCTGCAGCTGAAAGGGCATCCGCTGCGTAAAACATATGCTGGATAAGTTGGTGGTTCATTCCACTGTGGCGACCCATGATTTATAAAAGGACTAAGCCGAAAAGAAAATGAATGAATGAACCTAATTTAGAAAAAAATAATAAAAGCTACAACTGAAGGGGAACATACTATCCCTCCTGTAAAATATTTTCCAAATTCTGTTTCATGGAGAGATTATTTGTTCAGCACATTTCCAATCAATAGTTTGTTCTGTAGTCAATTGAAGATTACAATAAATATATTGACTACAAAACAAACTGTTTAAGGTTAATATTATTACCCCCCTTAAGAAATAATGATGTTTTTTTCAGGTTGCTAACAATATTGACCTTAAAAATCGTTCGTTCGTTCGTTCGTTCGTTCGTTCGCTCGTTCGTTCGTTCGTTTGTTCATTCGTTCGTTCGTTCGTTCGTTCGTTCGTTCGTTCGTTCGTTCGTTCGTTCGTTCGTTCGTTCGTTCGTTCGTTCTCCTGCGGCTTAATCCCTTTATTCATCTGGGGTTGCCACAGAGGAATGAACCACCAACGTATCCAGTGTACGTTTTACACAGTGAATGCCCTTCCAGTTGCAACCCATCACTGGAAAGCACCCATACACACTCATTCACTCTCAAACACTACGGACAATTTAGTTTATTCAATTCACCCACAGGTACAGCACATCTTTGGACTGTGGGGGAAACCGGAGCACCTGGAGGAAACCCATACCAACACAGAGAGAATATCCAAGGAGAAATACCAACTGAACCAGCCGGGACTCAAACCAGCGGCCTTCTTGCTGTGAGGCGACAATGCTAACCACTGAGCCACCATGTCACCCTGCTTTTATTTCAGCCAAACAAAAATAATAAAACTTTCTCAAGATGAAAAATATAATAGGAAATACTGTGAACATCTCCTTTCTCTGTTAAACATCACTTAGGAAATATTTGAAAAAAAAATACAATTATGGTTAATTAACAGTTTAAACCGCTGTTATTTCATTCAATCATCCGAACATTTTAAAATGTATAACTTTTAATTGTTTTTAATTTACAAATAAATGAACCGAGTCTCAATTACATTAACCAAAACAACTCTAATCCAAATCATTAAAAGAGTATCTAAAATAAATGCTACCCACTATCTACCATGTACAACGCATACACCAGACTGCTAAAGCGTGGAGGGGGTCTATCATTCACAATCCTGGAAACAAGCAGTCGAAACTTTTCCCTCCATCTGCACGATTATCTCAGTCCAAAATGAGTGTTTTGCGTCATTCTCGTGTCATTTCCAGTCTCCTCACATCCACACGGCTTCCGTTCGGCCCATTATTCCTGCCACAGCCTACATTCAGAGCCCACACTCAGACTGGACGGTATGCGCTCACACGCTGCCAGCCGTCCTGGGACATATGAGACGATTTGGGACGAGGCCCTTTAATAGGTGTTGAGATGGAAAGACACATTGAGAAGGGAAACGAGGGGACGGTTGTAATAGTCTGTTGTGCGTCATCAGACATCTGTCAACGTGAGCTGATCTGATGATGTTCACCAGCCTAAAGAGTTTCAGAGTCTTCAAATAAGATCTGACGTGCTAAAGCTTGTGCACACAAGAAGAATTTTTGCTTGCATTTATTGTCAGCTCTTTATGAGATGTTTTTTGGCATTCATGCCCAAGTCATTGTCACTAGCTATGTTTTCCAAAGACAAATTACGTGAGCAATTCCAGCTGTATGGACGTGACACTTGCATTAAAAACAAAATGCAAAAAAAATTGCATTTAGGCATGTAGACATGGTCAAGACGATCTGCACAATCATAGGGTTTACAGGGAATGGTCCAAAACAGAGAAAATGTCCAGTGAGTGGCAGTTCTGTGCGGGCAAATGTCTTGTTGATGTCAGAGGAGAATGGCCAGGCTGGTTCCAGCAGAAAGGTAATAGTAACACAAATAACCACTCGTTACAACCGAGGTATGCAGAAGAGCATCTCTGAACGCACAACCCATTTAACCTTGAGGCGGATTGGCTACAGCAGCAGAAGACTACACCGGGTGTCGCTCTTGTCAGCTAAGAGCAGGAAACTGAGGCTTCAATTCACACATGCTCACCAAAATTGGACAATAGAAAATGGGGGAAACGTTGCCTGGTCTGATGAGTCTCGACTTCTGCTGCGACATTTGAATGGTACGGTCAGAATTTGGCAGCAACAACATGAAAGCATGGATCCATCCTGCCTTGTTTCAACGGTTCAGATTTGCCAGTGTACCCATCTTCTGATGGCTACTTCTAGCAGGATAATGCACCATGTCATAAAGCGTGAATCATCTCAGACTGGTTTCTTGAACATGAGTTCACTGTACTTAAATGGCCTCCACAGTCACCACATGTCAATCCAATAGAGCACCTTTGGGATGTGGTGAAACGGAAGATTCGCATCATGGATATGCAGCCGACAAATCTGCATCAACTGCATGATGCTATCATGTCAATATGGAGCAAAATCTCTGAGGAATATTTCCAGTACCTTGTTGAATCAATGCCACGAAGGATTAAGGCAGTTCTGAAGGCAAAAGAGGGTCCAACCCGGTACTAAAGTATTAAGGTGTACCTAATAAAGTGGCTGGTGAGTGTATGTGTCAACAATATATTGAAACATCTATTTATATCTTCCAAAAGAACTAACCACAGGATTATGGTATCAGAAATATATCAATCTGTAAACTTTTTTTTAGATTTTGAATGAGGAAAAATAGCATGCGCTATGGATTTAATTCAATTTACCTTCGTTTCTATAGTGCTTTTACAATGTAGATTGTGTCAAAGCAGCTTTACATAGAAGGTTATGTTAAATTGAAACAGAGTTAGTCCAGTTTTTAAGAGTTGAAGTTCAGTTTAGCTCAGTTCAGTGTGGTTTAACAGTCACTACTAACAGTCCAAACACTGAAGAGCAAATGCATCGATGCGCAGCTCTACAGGTCCTAAATGGATGCGATCAAAAAGTATGCAAGTTTACAGTATACAACCTACATTGTAGAAATTCTGTGAATTAAACTGCAAAACCTAAAAGAATCAATGTTAATCAAAAGGATAAGTGTCGGCTCACTATAGAACAAAAAGGATTGATTTTATTTTAGCACCCTCTAGTGGATTTGTCATCTGAAACGTTCAGCAATACGTACCCAGAGCAATGTATTTTATGTTAAGTTTTTATGCTGTGTTTAACAAAAATGTAGCTGAAACATATTTCTAATGAGCACATGCTGAAACATTCTCAATACAAATTCAGACCAGGGATTATTTCGATCAATGAATGGATGAATGAATGAATGAATGAATGAATGAATGAATGAATGAACGAACGAACGAACGAATCAATCAATCAATCAATCAATCAATCTGTGAGGCAGCAAAACATAAACAATACAAAAAAGAAATCATTCTACTATCCTTTCGGTCTTTGCTGTAGTTTAGAGCGTCTAAGCATTCAAGTGTCATTAAAACATTACACTGCATTTTGTGAGATTTTACCATTGTTTTTGTGCTGCTCAATATTGTATAGAAGACAATACCTGCATCCATACATTATAAATCATTTTTCAACCACATTAAAAACTTTTAATACTTCCTAGTCCTCCGAATTAAATGTTTGTTACAGGTTGTGATATGGTGTATGACTATAGTCATAGCAGCGTGTCATAATTTTTCATAAGACTGCTTGTCTTTGTCCAATGAGAAGATGCTTTGGTTAATTATTCACGACAGTGTGTGCTGACTTTCTATGACATACGCCTCTAACTGTGAGACTCTGACGATAGCAGAGAGACAAATCAGTGTATTCATGATACAAAAGAAGTCTTTCTTTTGGATTTACAGTTTTCTTTTTGCATTTTCTTGTGATTAAAATTCCTATACGTAATATAAACACAAACAATATTTATTCAATATGTAAGTATTTAGATATCCTGAAAAACAGATCAAATAATGCTGCAAAATAAGCTTCAAAACTCATTAAACATGCAACAGAAAGTTCATATGCGGAGTATAAATTCAGACAGCCATGCATTAACTCCTTGGTTAATTCAGTTGTGTTCGCAATCACATTTGTAGGAAGCACTGATGCTTTTAACTCAATTAGAGGAAAATAAAACTGTCTGATAAGGATGCAGTCAGGTTTTTATTTAACATTTAAATTTAATATTGAGTATCTGCAGATATTACAGTATGTCCCAATCCTATACTTGCGTCTTCCTAGTGCAAGGTGCTCCTGGTTTATGATTTAATGTGTTTGAATAAAACAACGCTTTAGTAGCTTTATGCAAACTACTGATGATTCTCTTTCAGATTTAAAATAAAAATGAGCCGTTGTAAAATAACAATGAGTCAAAAATATTTAAAATTTATCATTTATAGCATGTTATTCCATTAAAAAACAAACAAAAAAGTGTCATGTTTTCAGACATTTATATTCAATTTTAGAAAGCACAATACCAATGTTATGACTTTGAATATCCAACTAAACTACTAGTGTTATACAGTGGGTACAGAAAGTATTCAGACACCCTTAAATTGTTCACTCTTTTATATATTGTAGGTTTTTACTAAAATAATTGAAGTTTAAGTCCTCATTAGTGTACACACAGCAGCCCATATTGACATAAAAACACAGAATTGTTGACATTTTTGCATCACATGGTTCTAAGCATTCAGACCCTTTGCTCAGTATTTAGTAGAAGCACACTTTTGAATTAATACAGCCATGAGTCTTTTTGGGAAAGATGCAACATGTTTTTCACACCTGGATTTAGAGATCATCTACCATTACTCCTCGCAGATCCTCTCCAGTTCTGTCAGGTTTGATGGTAAACATTAGTGGACAGTCATTTTTAGGTCTCTCTAAAGATGCTCAATCAAGTTTAGGTCAGGGCTCTGGCTGGGCCATTCAAGAACAGTCACAGAGTTGTTGTGAAGCCACTCCTTTGTTGTAAGGAGCCAGTTCAATCAGTAAAATCAAACACAACTGGACTCAAATGAAGGTGTAGAACCATCTCAAGGATGATCAGAAGAAAGTGTCAAAGCAAAGGGTCTGAATACTTATGGGACCATGTGATATTTCATTTTTTTTTTGTAATAAATCCGCAAAAATGTCATCAATTCTGTGTTTTTCAGTCAATATGGGGAGATGTGTGTACATTAATGGGGAAATAAAATTAACTTACTTTTTTAGCAAATGGCTGCAATATAAAAAGAGTGAAAAATTTAAGGGGGTCTGAATACTTTCTGTACCCACTGTATATTTTGTGACTTGAGTACAATGCTTGCATTATTCCAAATGTTTCAAAGAATGTTAAAATCCAGAGAAATAAGCAATTTTAACTAGTGAGATGAAGCGTGTGAGAAGGAGCTTCTGTTGTCTGTTGAATAAAAAAATAATATTTTGAAAAAAAAAAGCTGGAAACCTGTAACCATTGACTTCCATAGCAGGAAAAACAAATACTATGGAGGTCAATGGTTACAGGGTTTCACTTTCTTTAAAATATCTTCTTTTATGTTCAACAGAAGAAAGACACTGAGAAAGACACTGAGAACTGACACTGATTTGAAACAACCTGAGAAGGAGTAAGTAGTGAGTAAATTTTCTTTTTTGGATGAACTATCCCTTTCATTTTTGGTGGAATCCGCTTGCAAAGTCGTGACATATGAAATACTATTTCAGGGTCCAAGCCACTACTCATTTGAATCGTTTATGGTGACTTTTTAGTCATATCACACATTAAAGTGGATTTTATATAAAATCATGGTGTACACAACAGTCTAAACTTGCTGCATCAGACATCAATATTTCAACAATTTATAAAAAATGAATCACTTTCTGGCCATCGGATATTAAGCATGGATATATATATTTTTTTTAAATATTACATCACTTTGTGAACATTTATTATTACCATTTGTTGGGCTTCCACACACAGTTTAATAGAGCGCTTGGACCCAGAAGCCGTTGTGCCTGATGTCACACTTAACAAGCAGATAACCCTGATTTACAATGACAACATTTGTTATTCAACATTTATGAGATGTTGACATTTTACTTATTTAATTTGATTTACTTAATTTTTTTAAGTATGCGTTATGCTTCGTTTTACCCTTTATTGTTAGCACATTGGTCAACTTTGTTGTTTTAAACTGCATTCTGAAATAAAAGCATTTTATTTTATTTTGAACAAAAATGTTGCTATCAGACCTTTATAGAATTAAAAACACTAACGTTTTACTCAGAGCCATACCTATATATTCCAATAAATCCACAGAGACTTGGAATTGTCTTGTGGTAATTTCATTTTGTCCACAGTTGTGGTGTGTCGTGTAGTGTATGTACTAAACAGACATGTGAATACACTACACACTATCACTTTATTTGGCAGCATTTTATACAACTGCTGTGAGAAGTAGCATGGGTTTCATGACTGTTTAATGCTCATGTGTTTATCTCTGACACCAGACTGGTTTAGCTTTCTAAAAAACCCTGGATATTTGCCATGTGTTTGCTTCCAAGCAAAGAAAATAGCATTTTCTTCGTTCTGTGATTGGGCTGAATTAAGTATTTTGTTGTATCAGCATAGGGGTTTCAGCATAGGGGTCAGTGGTGGAAAGAGTACTAAAAAATCATACTCAAGTAAAAGTACCATTACTTACCCAAAGAACGTAGTGTACGTAGAGCAAGTATGTGTTTTAAATTTTACTGAAAGTATGAGTAAAAAGTATCGCATTTAAAAGATCTCAATAATAGTGAGTATTGAGTATTACGCCGTGAAAAGCTGTTGGGTTTACATGCAATTTGTGCGAGTGTGTGTAAACGTAACATTCTGTAGTGCATTTAGTTATTATTTAAGACTATTTGGTGATTTCAGTTTTCATACAGTTGACATCCTTCAGCTTCTCATCAGTTATATACAGTCTAAACCAGGGGTGCCCAAACTTTTTTCTATAAAGTGCCAAAAACCAAACTTGACTGAGGGTTATGGGCCGAATATATACCAAACCGTATTACATTAAATTTGCCAGGGGAATTTCCTCATTTATTCGGTAATATTTAAAAGAAAAAACGTTGCTTTAAAATATATTTACTATCTAATACAGTATCAATTTTAACATTTTATAATGAACTTATTATGGTAAAAACATAAACAATTCCATTTATAACACAATGGAGTTCAATGCTGCACACACTAGTCGAGCTGCACCTGCCTTTACCTTGATATGCACGTGGATGTCAGATGGGGGTTAATTTCTTTACTTACTCGCTGACGGTGTGTCCGAGTGAACCGGCGGTGTGGAAGGGACAAAATTGGGAAAGAAGAAAGAGCGAAGTGAGTGGTCGGAGTGCAGAGGCGAGCGCTGCGTCGGCAGGTTTTCACAGCTTCCGGCAACACTGCTGTGGATCTTTAGGTTCAGCGGTTTGTTCTTCTTTTTTGCTCTGTAAACAGAATTGGAGGAAAAAACAAATCAGCCTTAAATAAGACGAGGAAACAGTGCTTATACTGTAATGTTTTACCTGATTAAGCTCCGGTGACAGATTTAGCTTTTAAACTCATGCATGAATATACAAATTCAAGATGCACAATTGATGATTTAAAAAACTGATTAAAATGACGGTTTGAGTGGCTTGATTAGAGTGCAGTGCAGATTCAGAGGGCGTCAAATTAGTCTTCAGCAAGGACAAAATTGAAACCTCTTGAAAACTTCAGTAATGACAAAAGATCCTGATGAACAAGAAGTTGTTCTTTTAGAAAGCAAAAAAAAAAACAGTACCATTGTTGCCACAGAAGAATGAACCGGCAACTATTCGGCCATAGGCATGTGACGATAACCTTTTTCAAGGTATAGAGGGGTTTGGAAAAGTCAAGGTTTTAAAACCACCAAACTTTTCTGTAATACTGTTCCTAAGGTATGAGTAAGATTTTTCATTTACATTTTTGTTGTTGTTGTTGTTTTTTAGGACATCTATTGTTCATTTTGTAGTATCTACAGCTGAAAAGATATCCAAAGATGGATAAATTGTAAAGGAATCAGTGTTTTTGAAACAAATGAAGACAGCAGAAGTCAATGATTCAGTTGAATTATTTAGCCTGACATGTTTACTGCTCCAAAATATTTAAAATGATTTAAAACATTACATTAAATAATTTCCTATATTAATTCAAAATGCTTTAAAATACACATTAATAATGGAAAACTATTTGCAAATAAAGCATTTTGCTTTAAAGTAAAATGAAATTTAATGAAATTTTAAAAAATCAAAAAAGAATTATAATATAAAATAATTATTTTAAAAAAAACATTATTAAGGTAATTTAACCAACATAAGGCTACAATATTAAACTGTCGTACAGCATGACAGGATCTATGACTGACATGTTTTGTGGCTGTTTTGAGTATTTTTTGCATGTCAAAACAACACACACACACATACACACAAAATCTCACATAATTAAAACTAAAAACTCAGAAAACCTTTTCTTTTTTTGACAATGAGAGATTTCTGAATAAACACACCATTACAGGTTATCGCCAGCACTCAGTCAGCAATGTAAAAAACCCGCATTATACCATTCAAATCCAATTAGATCCATTTGTTTTCTGTGTGGGTGTATGAGAAGTGAATGTTTTACTGTTCAGAGAATATTGCTTTTTCTTCTCTAGAAAATGTCACCATTTCTGTCACCTTTCTCTTAACTTCATTAATGCCAGACACTGCGGGGGGAAAAAAGCAGTTTTTTGAGTCACTTGTCAGTTTTGACAGGACTTTTGGATCTTCATGAAGTCTTTATTTCAGTCTAATGTACAGAAAAGTGTGATTTTTCAGCCTGATCTCACGAAAAAACGTAAGCATTTTACATTTTGCCAGTTTAGTGGCTAATTCGTACAAGTTCAGTCATATGAAAATGTACGATTTAAAAAACGAGGCATGGCACCCAACCCCTCCCCTAAACCCAACCGTCATTGGGTTATGAGCAAATCGTACTAAACTGTACGAATTAGATCATACGAATTAGCCACTAAATCAAAGTTATGAATTGCCGTGAGATAGCGTTGGATTTTTACAGAGGGATATGTTTGTCACATATTTTATTCTACGAAAAATTGAGATGTTTTTTTTCTGGCTTTGCAGTATTTTCTCAATCATGATAAAAAAAGATCACAAAATCATTTCTGTAAAAAAGAAAAAGAAAAAAACTCTCACTCTAGGTCAAAATAAACCATTTTGAGACTGACTACATGCAATGTTCGGATTTCTGAGCTACAAATGCCTAATTATTAATTGAATAAATAAACTAGAACCCCCTTCCCCCCACCACACCAAACAAAAACCTCAAAACCTTATGCAATTCTGAGTGTGCCTCGCACGTTAGAGAGCTTGACAAACCACCTGTAAAACACACTCTTTCATCTCTCTGACACTTTAACTGCCACTTGCACCAGCTTGCAGATTCATACCAGACACTTTCTTAAAATCACCCCATTTCTCTAGAAAAAAAACATTGTGTATTTCTGAAGTGTGCTTTACAGTGAGTGGGCTTGACAAACCACTTGTTGAAACAGTCTTCTCTCCATATGCACTGGACACTTACCAGATAATTAAACTCCATCTTACAAGGATTCAATAAGTTTTGCTGTGAATGTGCCACATGATGCACAACATGTTTTCTTCAACCTTACAACACCCCTTTTGCACAATATCTTGCACAGTATTGTTTTGTCTTATGTAAAAGTACAGTATGTATTTACAAAGCAAGTTTAGTTAGTATTTTGTATAGTTAGATTAGTAACGCCCCAGTAAGTCAGTTGTGTTTAAGTTTAAAAGAGTTCTTATGTCCAGTCCATGTAGCAGAATGAAAATAGTTGAACTTGACTTGGCTAATTTGCTTATTTAAATATATTATTTCATAAAACTAAAACTTTTTAGGTAATTGTTAACGTCATTAATAATCTGGGAACATATGTTGATATTAATTTTAACCCTATAGCGTCTTGTTTTAACTTTAACATTTGATCATTTAATAATGAAAGAGACGTGAAAGTAACTGATATCTGTTGAATGTGCTGAATGTTATACCTATACAGATTCGTACCTGTCAAAGATGTGATTATTGCCATGAGCGAGAATGAAAAATGAACTGTGTTTCTTCTGTCGGATCCAGATGGAGATGAAAAACGGAATATTTGCATGCACTGTGTCGTGGGTAGTTCAAAGAAATGCTCAAAGGCTTCTCTGCTTCTTTTTATAGTGGTTCACATGCATTTCTCAATATGGAGCGAACTCAAAAAACTTTAAATTCTTCCAGCATACATGTTCACTTTCTTGCAAAATGTGTTAAAATCTGAAGCATTTCCTAAAATTAAGCAGAAGCAAAAAAAGAGCAACAACAACAACACAACAATGAATAAAATCTGAAATAAAAACAAGTTAATTTCTTTAAAAAGTGTTCTTTTTTTAACACACTTAAGATAAAATATTATAAAGCAACTTTTTAAAAGCATTTTGAAGCAATTTAATAATCATAAACTGTGCATGCCACATAAAACTCCTCTATAAGCTGAGTTTGTGTTTAAATACCTAATATTAAATGCTAAAAACAAAGCTTTTAACAAATCCACTGAGCTTGCAAATAATAAATGAAAGACTTAATTAAATAATTAAAACTGTTACAATAAAAAGCATTGAAATTGCGTTCAAATTAACAATGTAGTACTGCAAAAAAAATGCTAATACAGCATATTTTGTAAAAAAACAAAAGTGTAAAATAAAATTACATTAAATGCAGCACTGCAAAAACTTGCTAATATAGCAGTTTGCTTCATTGCTTTAATAAAATAAAATAAAATAAAATAAAATAAAATAAAATAAAATAAAATAAAATAAAATAACTTAACTTAACTTAACTTAACTTAACTTAACTTAACTTAACTTAACTTAACTTAACTTAACTTAACTTAACTTAACTTAACTTAAATTAAATTAAATTAAATGCAGTACTGCAAAAATGTGCTAATAAAGCAGAGTTTAAAAATAAAAAAATAATAATTCAATTAAATAATTCCACTAAACAAGGTCATTATAAAATTAACGAATTTAAATTATATTAAAGTAAATGTAACCTACCTAATGCCACCCTAAAATGAAATGAAAATTTAAATTTGATGACGTAGTGGACCTTGTACCACCCACTAAGGTAACGTCCTTGCTACTGTGACGGTTGGGTTTAGAGTCCAGGGGGGTGTAGGCGATCGTCAACTACGTAGTAGACCTTGTACTGTCCACTAAGGTTACGTCCATGCTACTGAGACTGTTGGGTTTAGGGTAGGAGGAGGTGTAGGCGATCGTCAACTACGTAGTGGACCTGGTGAATTACGCCATCAAGCTGTTTTGTAGCTGCTTGCACATTTCTTTGCAAAATACATTAAACAACCAAAGCATTTCTTAAAATTAAGCATACCCAAATCCAAAAAAAAGAGCAAAACAAACTAACAAACTAAAAAACAACGATTTAAATCTGAAGGAAAAAAAATGTATAAAAAGGTTTTAATTTTTTATAAAATAACGAAAGAAAAAATATCATAATATCACTTTTTAAAAGCATTTTAGCATGATTTAATAATCAAACACTTCTAAAGTTTTGGCGGGTCAGATAAAACACCTCCACAAGCCAATTTTGTGTTTGACAACCTAATATTAAGTTCTAAGTGGACAGAAAAACTGTTTTCCAGCATATGAAAGAGCGTGAGCTGACATCAAAAGAAAAGTGTGGGCATCAAAACATCCCTGATTGCTGATTTTCAACGGTCAGGTCTCTCACTGAACCTACTTCCACACATAATGAACAGGATTTAGATTTTACTCTTTTTAAATGTGCCATCCATTTAGTAAAAGCACAGATATTTAAGAAGCTTTGAACTAAGAGTAGGAAACAGACATGCAAAATCACAGTAAATTAAAAGGGAAAGACTAACGATGTCATGGTCATTAGCTAGAGTGCCCACCAGACACACTAGTGGGCACTCTACACATCACATCTGCCACTGAACCGGACTATACATCCCACAGTCCTCTGCACCACACACCTGATGTTCATGAACTTTGATTACACTACACCTGCAGCTCATTATCACGCCATATATAGCCTTGTGTTTTCAGTCTGTTTTTATTAACTGTCGTATGTTTGTATGTGGTCGCTTTTGGTTCTCTGATAGATGTCTTTGGACTGCATTCCTTGGTTTTTATTTTAACCTTTGTTTTGTTTTGTTTTGTTTTGTTTTGTTTTGTTTTGTTTTGTTTTGTTTTGTTTTGTTTTGTTTTGTTTTGTTTTGTTTTGTTTTGTTTTACTCAAATACATTATCTGCATGTGGATAGTGGTAGTGGTGGGCAAAGTGAGGCTTCATGAAACACTGAAACAGTCGAAGCAAATGTGTCGAAACTTCGAAACGTTTCGAAACCAGTCTCTATAGTGACACCTAGTGGTCATTTCGAATGTATTGCACTGGAACAGCTTCAGCAAAGAAACTGAAACAAATTGAGGTATTAAACACTACGTTGAACAGGTTAGGTTTCAGGTGATTTAGTGGAATGGTGAGAGTTCTTGACTAGCATGCAGGCATAGTGGGTTCAAATCCAAAATAATACAGCTGTGTATGTTGGGTCATGCTTTCTTCTGACATCCGGATGAAAACTTTGTTAATAAGTGTCTTGTTTTGGTCATAAAACAGGGTTGTTGCTAGATCAGATACAGTTGTGGCCGGAAGCTAACAAACATTATTCATATTATTCATTAAATTTCCTATTTATTGTATTTTATTAATGTCTACCCAAACCCTAATCCTAACCATCACAGTACTGTAAAAATATTAAATATTGTTATACAGTGTTACAAAAATGATACTATATTAATGGCGTATCCTGTCTAGACAACACCATAAAACAGTAACATTATTAAAATACATAAAATCATGATTTCGGAGTATTTGTAGAAGTTTGGATTCGAACCCAAAAGCTATTTGCAACACAGAACAAGGTGCACACGTACGGTCCACTAGGTTATACGAGACAGAAGCTATTGCCTACCCTGTCAGTCAAATGTCTGTCTCGAAGCGCTTCTGAAAGGATCAATGCTTTGAATCGCTTTAGTCATGTGACCAGGTGTTTCAAAACACTTTAGTCACGTGACCTGAGTGTTTTGGATCATACTTCGGTGTAGTGTTTCGATACACTTGCGCTTCGGGATCTCGACACTGTGTCGAAACGTTAGTTTCACGGCAGCCATGGGCAGAGCGAGGCTTCGAGAAACACTGAAACAGTGGAAGCAAATGGGTCGGAACTTCGAAACATTTCACAACCCCCTCCCCTAGTGGTAATTTTTAGGTATTGCTCTTAAACAACTTCAACAAAGAAACTGCAACGCAAATTAAGGAATTACAACCTACGCTGTTTCAACGAGACATTAAGTGATTTAGTGGAGTGGTTAGTGTTCTAGACTGGGTTCAATAGTAGACTATTGGGTTCGAATCCAGGATAATGCAATTATCATGATTTAAAATGTGTTTTTTTATTGCTCTGCTTTTGTGTGTTTTGTTTTAACATAAGTCTGACAACTCTTTGCAGCTAGCAACTGCAACTGCAACTCTCATCAGTACCTGGATGGGAGACCACATGGGAAAACTAGGTTGCTGCCAGAAGTGGTGTTAGTGAGGCCAACAGGGGGCGCTCAACCTGTGGTCTGTGTGGGTCCTAATGCCCCAGTATAGTGACGGGGACTCTATACTGCTCAGTGAGCGCCGTCTTTCGGATGAGACGTCAAACTGAGGTCCTGACTCTCTGTGGTCATTAAAAATTCCAGAATGTTCTTCGAAAAAGAGTAGGGGTTTAACCCCGGCATCCTGGCCAGATCTGCCCATTGTCCATAATGGCCCCCTAACCATCCCCATATCATAATTGGGTTAATCACTCTGTCTCCTCTCCACCAATCAGCTGGTGTGTGCTGTGCGGTCTGGCGCAATACGGCTGCCATCGCGTCATCCAGGTGGATGAGGCACACTGGTGGTAGATGAGGAGATCCTCCCCACATTGTGCAAAGCGCTTTGAGTGTCTAGAAAAGCGCTATATAAATGTAAGCAATTATTATTATTTTATTTATTTATTTATTTTTTGTGAATAAATATGTGTTGTTTTGGTCAATAAATAATCTACACTAATAAAAGACATGAAGTCGTAATTTCTGAATGCTTGTACTGTAGGTTATAAGCCGTGATTCAAACTCAGGTCACTCGCAGTACAGTTGCATTATGCACATGTACGCTCCACTAGACTATGGGGGATATTATATACTTCATATAGGCCTGGCTTTTCCTATCACTACAACTAAAACTATTTAAATTACTAACGCTGAGAGAAATAAAAACCATACTTAAAAGTACTTTATAAGGCAACCGCTTTTTTTACAGTGCAGTGATTAATATACATGTGTGATCCATTGTAAGTATGTTTGTGTGTTGCTGATGATAGTAACGTACAGACTCTGAGAACACGATGCATCAGTGTGTGGATTTGATAAACCCTGACAGTGTTTGTTTTTGTGCAGAGATAAGCAGAACACTGAGGTGTGTGTGAACTCAAAAGGGAAGAAAACACGAAGAAAGAGAACAGCAGACAAACAGACAGATGGATCAGCAGGGTGACAGGCAGAACACCTGACTGATCACAGACCTTCATTCTGGCTTTTAAGCTGTTTGCTTCACTTCCATGGTCTTTGTTTTTACTTTTCATCATCTTGCCCTCTTTATTTTGTTGTCTTGACATTTAACGCTAGGTGTAAAGTGCCAAATAGACTGACATTTGTATTGCAATATTACATATTTTCAGGTCTGATATGGATGTTAAAACAATAAAAATCAATAGGGCTGTCAAATTATTCATAAGAGAGTTGTTTAATAAAAACACATGATATCTGGTTAAAAAAGACTTGAAAATTGCTAAACACCTCACTCACAAATTACTAAATCATCTAAGAAATCATTTCTATTCAGAAAAATGTATATCAATAATTAATGAAAAGGAATGTGACAAAAGTTAGATAGGTAACACTTTACAGCAAGGTTGCATTAGTTAATGTTAGTTAATGTATTTACTTATGTGAACAAACAATGAACAATACATTTATTACAGTGTTTATTCATCTTTATTTAAGGTGCAGCATGTAAGTTTGACACCCAATGGTTGAACTAGGTAGGCCTTTCGCACCCCTTGTTCAAAACACAAGCAAGAGCATGATGCCAGATTGACGACACCAAGAAAGGTTGCTTTAAATCGTGTTCTAAATAAAAGCACAGGCACGCGATAGAAGGAATATTTTCCATATTAAAATGAGTTTTTGTTTTAACCCACACTTGAAATTTATATTTTAGAAACGGCTTTTATTTCTTGCAGCTGGACAACAGGTAAAACGACAGTGATCACCTCAGGTACACCTTGTGCTTTATTCAGTGTTAAATGCTAATAATGTGAGTTTGAATGCCTTTTCACGTGATATTTATTGCCATATACTGAAAGCAGCAGCAGATAGTTCACCTCAGATCATGAAAATAAAATAAACCGTTTGAAATTGAACTCTTCAGAGTGTAAACCAACACATTTCAGTGATTCAGCATGTACATTTAATAATTGTTAAAGAGGTTTAATATGTATTAATATTATAAACCTTACCATTTCGTTGGAGTGCAGTGAGTGCACTATTCTGTGCTTCTGAATGGCTGTATTTAAATTTCTGTCGTGTTTTGTCATGTGCAAACAGCCAAATTGCTAATCACTGCACATCTCCACATGTAGGCTCCATTTACACCAACATGTTTTAGTTTTAAAACGCACAAGTTTTACTATGGTTTCGCCATCCATCCACAATACGCCTGAGTTTTTACCCGCCAAAAATGGAGCGTTTTAAAATGAAAACGACCTCTTCAGCGTTTTCAAAACGGCTGCTCCTCCGTGTTAGTGTGGATAGGGGAAAACATCTAAAAACGGAGGCGTGGCTGCAGACATTTGCCTATCTGATTGGAGCTTTTTCTCAATATTAAGTTGCCTTCACACAGTTGAGTCCTGCATCCTGTCTTTGTAAGTTCAGACTTCGCAAGTTTGATAAGGAAAACAAACTCCCGACAACGCATCAGGTAAATCTACAGGGAACAGTGTACAGTACTTTATACCTCATTCACATCACCCTGGCTAAATTGTGTCATTTTCTTAACCATAAGGAACTGTCTATTTTCATTTTGATATTAGCAGCTTAACAGACACCAAAAATGTTGAGACGTTGTGTAGCTGCATATTTATATGACCGTCATCTTCACTGTATGCATAACAAAACGGAGCCTACAACATAACAGCCTCCTTTCAATCTCATTAAAAATACAAAACATACCCTCTCTTTTGCTGAATATCAGTTTTAATAATCAATAATGGCCATTATAAAAGTATAACGTACATTAAGTTTATACATCATAGAAAATAAATGCAAACAATCAGTCAAATTTGCAGAATCAGTGTACGTGGTTACATTAATATATTAACTTATCTTTGCACTCAGCCAAAACACGTTATCTGAGAACAAATAATAGATTCAAAAGACCAAATTCGGGGACAAGATTACGACAAGATGAATTAAATATAACTTTTAACAAATATAGTAAGATTAGATCCAGCAGTAGATCCTTGATGAACAGTCCGAACAGTCAAGTGCTCTCATCGACGCAGCGCATGTCAGAGTGTGTGTGTGGTCACGTGATGTGCGTTTTCAGCAGTGTATAATGGACGGAGAGTTGTTCAGAAATGCTAGGTGAAATGCCAGTGTGGACGCGGATCGTTTTCATTGTAAAACGCTGTTTTAAAACTAAAATGTATTAGTGTAAACAGGGCTGTAGTGTGTTGTTAGGACACAGGGTTACAATGTATTATTATTATTATTTGCTAATTAATAACCTCATGTGGAACTCTGAATCTGCGTCTCATTTCGGAGTCTGCTACTGTTCATCGGAGGTCGTATTTGAATGAAATACGCTGTTTTCCACCAAAGCAACCCAGGGAGCTGACAAATAATTGCCAAAACTGGCATTGGGCGGGTTTGGATGTCTCGGCACATAACACACATTTTCAAAGCAGAATATCTCACTTCAGCGTTGTTTTTTAGATAAACGAGAATGTTCACTTTGCATGTTTCTTAAATATCTGCAAACATATTATTGTATTTTCAAAAATACCATTTATATTATATAAAAATATTTATATTATATTATGGTAGGAAAAAAACCTACACCTTTAACTTAAGTTAATGGAGTAAACTTGTTCATTGTCATTATCAAATGTTAACAAGCACATCTTTAGATTTTATTAATGCGTTAGTAAATGTTAAATAATGACTAATAAATGCTGTAAAGGTATTGATCATCATAAGTAAATGTATTAACTAACATTGACTAATAATAAAATGACTATTAAATCAATGAATAATTAATTTAGTTATTTTAATGATTTAATAGCAATAAATATATATATCATATGCACAGTATATTCCCAAATAACATAAATCTCACCAACAAAAGAAGCCCTAGTAAGTGTGTTGTTTTTGTAGACCTGTCAGAGGTTTTTGGAAATGATCTGTTTGTTTTGTTCATGTGTGGCAATGCTGTCACTGATGACAATGATATGTAAGTGTCCAAGCGAGGAAGGCATTAGTGTGTGGATATGACGAATACTGACGGCAGATGTTCCTGAAGCGGTGTGTGTGAGTGTGTGTGTGTGTGTGTGTGTGTGTGTGTGTGTGTGTGTGTGTGTGTGTGTGTGTGTGCACTGGAGGATTTGGAACATGACGCAAGCAGCAAACAGGTGACAGGGAAAGACCTTGACATGCTGTTACTCCTAACCTCAGAAAATACATTTAAAAGAGGACATTATCCAGCAGCAAAGAACAAGAGGTCATTTCTACCACGTTATTCACAAATGAAAATCAATTAGCCTCCCTGCAGCCGTAATTTTCACACTTGTGATAACAGCGAATTGATCAAATAAGGACACAAATTAAATGCACCACTGTGAAAGCACATTTTAGATGCTGGCGTACCTCAGGGCTCAGTGCTTAGACCTCTTCTTCTCCTTCATCTACACATCATCACTAAATTTTGTCAGAGACTTGGCTATTCTTACTGCTGTTGTGTGTACATTTTAAAGTGTATTTAAATATTTAAAGTTGCAGTACGCAAGTTTGACACCCAGTGGTTGAACTAGGTATTGCACTCCTGGA
Organism: Danio albolineatus; assembly: GCA_903798035.1. Taxonomy (NCBI): domain Eukaryota; kingdom Metazoa; phylum Chordata; class Actinopteri; order Cypriniformes; family Danionidae; genus Danio; species Danio albolineatus. The sequence continues at coordinate 958,052 of CAIGQQ010029922.1, read as the reverse complement.
TCAAAACATATTTTCACTAGGCTCCTCCTCTGATGAGTTCTATGCAAGCGCAGGTTGCCAGATTGATGTGAGCATGTCTGACTACCGAGCCTAAAGGCTGATTTGAGCCCGATTTAAACGATTTTTTTAATAAAAGCAATGGCACGCGATAGAAGGAATATTTTCCATACTAAAGGAGTTTTTGTCCTAACCAACACCTAAAATGTATATTTTAGATAACCTCAGGTACACCTCATGTGCTTTATTCGGTGTTAAATGCAAATAATGTGTTTGAGTTTGAATGCCATTTTACATGACATTTATTGCCATACTACTGAAAACAGCAACACATATTTCACCTCAGATATTCAAAATAAAATAAACTGCTTGAAAAATTGAACCGTAGAGCTCTGACTCAGTACAAGCCAACACATATCAGTGATTCAGCAGAGAAAATAATTGTTAAAGAGGTTTAATATGTATTAATTAGATTATAAACCTTAACATTTCATCGGAGTGCAGTGAGTGCACTATTCTATGCTTTTGAATGGCTGTTTTTAAATTTTCGATGTGTTTCGTCTGATGCAAACAGCCAAATTGCTGATCACTCATGTCACTTAGTGTGTTGTCATGACACGCGGTTGCAATGTAACCTGCTCACCCAATGTTTACGATTGTAAAGTTTATATTATTTGCTAATTAAAAACTACCTCATGTAAAACTCATCTGCGTCTCATTTTGGAGTCTGCTACTGTCCACTGGAGGTCATATTTCGGTTGCGGATGCATACTTTAATGAACGAACTACGCGTGTTTTCCACCAAGGCAACCCAGGGTGCTGAAATATCATTGGCTAAAGTGGCATTCACAAAACAAAGACAGCCGTTTCAGCACGCAATACACATGTTCAAAGCAGAACATCTGACTTTAGCATTGCTTTTCAGATTAACAAGAATGTTTACTTAGCATGCTTTATAAATATTTGCTAAACATATTATGGTATTCTATGCTTTAGAAGAGTCAAAAACTTACATTTGGAGCGAATTAGATACTATTTGAAAAGAAAACTTAAAACAATTTGAAAAAAATTGGAATCCTTTGATCTGTTACCTTAAAAAAACTCATAATAATGCATCATTTCTGTAATGTTTTAATATGCTTTGTCTTCATACTCTGTTTTTCAAACAGGTCTTTGAAGCTTGGGGCTTGGGTTTTTTTTTATTTAATATTATGATTTTTACTTTGTTTTTTTTTTCTTTGTTTTTTATTATTTGCTTTGCCTATGTTATATGTGGACAAAATGTGTAAACAGAGAATTCTTTTATTTCTAAATCTGTGTCTTCAATGAAACTAATTTGACAAAAAAAAGAAGAGTCAAAAACTTACATACAGCACCTTTAAGATCAGTGTTTTTTCCGATGTGAAACGGTTTATCTAGTAAAATCTAAGAAATAACAATCACACCTGTCTACAAAAACACCAAAAATAATATAAATAATGATTTCTAAGGTGCCACGGTGGCATAGTGAGTAGCACGTTCGCCTCACAGCTAAAAGGTTGCTGGTTCGCGCCCCTGCTGGATCCGTTGGCATTTCTGTGTGGAGTTTGCATGTGGTTGCGTGGGTTTCCTCCGGGTGCTCAGGTTTCCCCCACAAGTCCAAAGACATGTGGTATAAGTGAATTGGGTTGGCTAAATTGTCCGTAGTGTATAAATGTTTCCCAGAGATGGGTTGCAGCTGGAAGGGCATCCGCTGCGTAAAACAAATGCTGGATAAGTTGGCGGTTCATTCCGCTTTGGTGACCCCAGATTAATAAAGGGACTAAGCCGACAAGAAAATGAATGAATGAATGAATGAATGAATGAATGAATGAATGAATGAATAATGGTTTCTACTCTTCATTGAGACTTGAATAAACAGCTTCAAAAC